>CADEHL010001058.1:600000-801694 GCA_902827135.1 Harpagifer antarcticus
TCCACTGTTGTGCTTATATAACTAGGGTTACAATACGTCACCCCCCCGTTCGGCTCCCTTCATCCCAGATATAAAGCGGTCATATTAAAGGTGGGGTAGGTAATTTTGCAGAAACCAGCTCGAGTGTGCTAGGATTTGAAAGTACACAACCAGAAAAAATCTGCCTCTTCCTTCAGACTTCCTTACAGAGCCCCTCCTCCAACACACACGAACGCACACATTACCAATGAGGGCACGAGATAAGTTTGTGCACAGATGGAAGGCTGACAGGCAGGTAGGCCATCCAGTTATTTTAGCCGGGCCGGCAGAGATGATTGGTCGTGCTTTTTACAGCGCCACGGCTTCCACAGATGACATTTTTTTATGTATTTATTGTCAAAGCGTTTAATATATTCATTGCTATCGGGATGTTAGGAGCATTCCATGGAATATAACAAAAAGTGTTTCTGAAATAAACGACGAAACCCTACCTTTAAGCGAAAAAAACAACAATATTATTGTCAATATTAAATGTTATTTATGCCAATAAATCCCCCTAAATCTTACACACAGGTCCATTAAAACTTTGTCCGACAGCAGAAACAACACTATAAGAGTGGTACGAGTGAACCATACATACAGCATGGTCAGTGGCGTAACAAGGTTGTGATTGGCCCCGGTGCAAATATTGTTTTTGCGCCCCTCCCCCCCCCCCAAACATAAGCGCTAGTTATGCGCTCACACACGCACAGACATACACTCTCTCTTGTCCTTTCTCTTTTGAGTGCCACTCTTGTGCTTTGGTTTGCTGTACATTATAAATGCAAGCTATTAAATGTTTTATAATGCTGCCGAACTTGCTGCTTCAAGTTCGGCAGCATTATAAAACATTAGAAAGAAACACATTAGAAAGAAAGCAGTTCTTTCCGGAGCTGCGGCCTCTGCTGGGCCCGCTGGCAGCTCCTCCTGCCCGACTGACTGCTCCCAGTCCGCGCGGCATTCAACACGCACATCTTCGTCCGCTAAGACGCACTACACCTTCGGCACCTCCGGAGAGAAAACTCTGCATGGCTTTGCTAAACACTAGGTCAATAACAAACAAGACGTTCCTGTTAAACGACTTATTCCCCTCTCGTGATCTGGATTTGATGTTCCTGACGGAGACCTGGGTCCACACTAGCGAGTATGTACTGTTTTCTGAACTTCTTCCTCCTGACTGTACATTCTTCAGCTCCCCCCGTACCACCGGTCGTGGTGGGGGCATAGCATCAGTGTTTAGAGCTAATCTCCAATGCCGATTGCTTCACCCTGTAACTAGCTATGCTAGCTTCAAGTTGCAGCTTTTTGAGCTGAACCCGGCCTCGCCTATACTCTGCGCAGTCGTGTATCGTCCACCAAAGTCCAATAAGGGTTTTATAATTGACCTTTCTGACTTTCTGTCCGGGATCATGGTGAAATATGATCGTGTTTTGATCTGCGGAGACTTTAATGTCCATGTGTTCTGCGAGTCCAAACCTCTGGTTAGGGACTTTTTAAATCTCTCGTTCAGTCCGTGGTTGGCCCAACACACGATAAAGGACACACCTTAGATTTAGTATTATCATTTGGACTGTCTATCTCTGTGGATGAAATCTGTGCAGCAACGCGTATCTTAGACCATTTACCAGTTCTGTTTACAACCTCGATCCCTTCTGTGGGAGTCGAATCATGTGCCCCTGCGCGTTGTCTGCGTTCAATTAACCCCTTGACTGCCTCACAGTTTTCAGATGCTTTTAATGCTTCTCCGATCTGTAAATTAGAGGTGAACTGTGCTCTTAGTGCTGATGAGCTTATCTCCATGTTTGACTCGACATGCACATTAATACTGGATTCCGTTGCTCCTTTTACGTTTATACGCACCAAAGTTCTCTTAGAGCTGTGGCTTAATGATTGTACTCGCGCTCTTAGACGCGCTTGCAGGCGTGCAGAGGATGCTTCCTACGCCCATGCACGCTACCCCAGATTCTGCTCTTTTTCTGTGCCCTGCTGTCCTCGACCACATTGAGCCTGTATCCCTCTCTTCTCTCTCGGATGTAGTCAAGCACTTGCGGCCGACAAACTGCACCTTAGACAGCATTCCCTCTCGCTTCCTTAGAGATGTTTTTGACTCAGTTGGAGCAAGTGTTTTATTGCTTGTAAACACTTCTCTTAGCTCAGGATGTGTCCCAGCTGCCTTCAAACATGCCGTGGTTAAGCCACTACTTAAAAAGAAAAATCTCGACCCTTCATCTGTCCGTCCTGGGAGAGCGATCCCTCCTCTGTTGCTCTCCCTGAGGTTTCTCCCATTTTTTCCCTCTAAACTGTGGGGTTTTTTCTCCGGAAGTTTTTCCTTGTACGATGTGAGGGTCTAAGGATAGAGGGTGTCGTTTTTCCTCATACTGAAATTCTGAACAATCTGTGCTATTGTATTAGCTGTAAAGTGTCTCTACTGTAGGCTATTTTTATTCATATGTACAGCACTTTGGCTCGACCAAAAATCGTTTATAAATGTGCTATATAAATAAAACTTGATTTGATTTGATTTGCTAGCTACAGTACAGTACAGGTTGATTAAACGGTTCGCTCATCACGCAAAGGTATCACATGATATGAAAGGGAGCAAGGTCATTGGATCAAAATGGTCAATTTACACATTTATTTAGGTTGCTTGGTTACCTTGAAGACTGCGCGAACCGGCTTAAAAATATATAAAAAAAATATTTTGTATTTTATTTTTTTGTATGGGCTCCTGGCCGGCTCTGGGCCCCGGTGCGTTGCACCGGCTACACCGTCGATAGTTACACCACTGAGCATGGTATATTTACAGCTGGGAAGCGAAGAAATGAGCTGAAACTCAATATCGAGCTCTGTTAATCTGAGAGCAGTTGCTGATTCAGGTGGGGATTCTCTGCAGATTCTCAACCACTCGTACCTCTCACATGAAGATAGATATAATAGCCACTTATTTTGTAGTGTTTCTGGGGCATATCAGGACATGCTTGATGTATCAGCTCAGGATCCTCCAGCAGTTTCTGGTGGCTGTGGCTGCAGAGAATGATGTCTGGGTCACCTTGATTAGTCTGTTGCCACGGAAACACTGGCCAGGAGGTGGACCATGTAAGCTAACAACCCCCCACTGTGCTATTACCATGACAAAAACAGCAATTTTTTGGAGCCAGCTTGCTCAGATGCAGCATTTTATATATTTTAAATATGTATTCAACATAGATTCAGCTCTCCCCATTGAGTACCTGATTTCTTTTTAATGTATTTTCTATTGTGTTTAAATGTGACATAATATGATGTGTTTAATGGTTTAAATGTCTGCCTACACAAAAAAGTGTTCTTCTTTTTCGTTTTTGTTCGTGTTCTTGTTCTTCTAACACGGCTCAAGATAAGTGCTCAAACATGGATAAATTAACTCACCTGGAATCCCTGTACTCTAGGCGTCGCCGCAGCAACATTTCTGGACATCGGTCTGCAACGACTACGCACAAACAAACACACACACACATTGTTGACAGCAGCTCTTGAGTTGACAGAACGGTAATTAGACAGAGAGTAGTGTAGTCTGACCTCAGCAGAGGAGTGAAGATGATGTCAGAAGCATCCAAGTCCATAATGTCATCGTCAAAATCATCTTCATCATCGTCTTCATCTTCATTCCCTGTTCGGACAAGGCTCCTTCCCAAACGTCGAGCCTCTCTTTCCAGCGGGCCTGGGCGAGCGACAGTCAGCTGACTGACAGAGAGAGAGAGAGGAATGAATCGTTTCCCTAAAATGACTTATTTTCATTCTTACATCAGTAGTAGAGGTGTGGAGGAGTAATTGGTTTCAGCTGATGATGATGATGATGATGATGATGATGATGATGATGATTTCAACGTACACCTGATGCTTGGCAATGTCTGATATTTCTGCCAATATGATCTTGTCACACAGGTATTGGTATAATAGAGTGGTGCAGTGATGACTTTTTGTATACCCTGAAATTTGCATCGCAAGTGTACCCTAACAGAAAGCAATGAGATTTTTTCATTTTTTCATTGGACTACGTTATATTGTGGAAAATAAGCATCGCATGGCAACCACATGTTTGAGATACTTATGTTTTGATCAGCAGGATAATCTCCAGATAACAACACTTATATACATTTTAAAGCGTAAGTGCTTTAAAATGCACAGCTAATGTTAGCCTATAAACGAACTATATCACAGTCACAAGCTAAAGGTGGCTAATGTTTGGTGTGATGAAGTTTGCAGTCTCATTTAGTCAATTGTTAGCAACTAATGTTCTTATGACACATACAAGCTTCAGATTTTGAAGAAACTTTGGGTATTAACTTTCATATATAACTAAACTTTAATAACGTTCAAATATCTTTAGCTTATGTCAACAACAGACCTTATTTCAGGCGTCTTAAAAAGGATCCGGATGTGGTGAAATGTTTGAAGACTCATTCCTGCACCACTATTATCCAGCATAAGAGAATTAATGTGTAAGTTGTGTGAATTCTTACCTTTCAGGGTCAGTAAATCCTACATTCCTGACGACCAGAGCTGATCTGAGGATGAAGGAAGGAAGAACAAAATAAGGGGAGAAAATAATAGTTTTTTCAGCCTCAGACTTTGAAAATCAAAGTAACTGCTGTTTTCATTTTCAAATAGTTCAAATAGTTTAAAACATAAATGTTATATACAATACACATGCATATGAATAACGTAAAAATATAGATGTGTACTCTTAGTGTGACTAAAATAATGATTGTACAAATAAGAGTCATTGTTTTTTTTCACAATATGTTTATTGGTATTTTCTTATTGAACAACAAAGTACACCACAAACACATACACGCATACACACACCCTCACATTGCACCAGTATTAAAAGTATAGGCCTACAAAAAATAAATAAAACGAAAATAATTTCACAGTTTCTTTTCAAAGGCAGTCCAGATTCCCGTCCCTCATAATAAGCATATATGGCTCCCAGAGCTGAACAAAGTCCTTCCGCTTGCCCTTAGCGATGTAAGTCAGTCTTTCTAGCAGAGCAGGCCCGACCCATTAAGCGACATAAGCGGCCGCTTAGGGCCCGCAGCCACTAAAAAAAAATTGTTTTATTAAAAAAATATATATCAGTAAACAGTCGCCGTGATAAGTATGTTTAATTAATTGTGTTAATATTCCTAGATTGCCTACTCTCAAAGTCATGTATTATATTATTGAGTCAATAATATAATACATTAACCGTGCTTTACCTGAACCTCATCATGACACAAGAGAGGACGGCAGGATTGTAATTTCCCGTGTTCAGTGAATGCAACAGAGGCAAGACACCAGACGAACCAGAGAGTTGAATGGAAATAAACATCTGTCTTATTGGCTGACAGGTACCTATCCTGTGAGCTGTGACAATGTTTAAAATAAACTGTCAGTCGGACTCAGAGTTTTTGAAGATGGACATAAGAAAAAAATGTCTTAAAAAAGACGACAATTTTCAAGTGGTGGCTCACACAACAACCCCAGAGCCACCACTTGAGACAGGTAAACAAGGTATGTAAATGTCAGTAAACTTCCAAGTTATGCGAACATATAAGCAAAGCATAAATTACTACGTTGACGTTACTTTGAATCGCGGGGGTAAGCTAAACCGTTAGCAAGTAGCTATAGCTAGCCAGATATATTAAATAAACACTTTGTCATACAATCTAAATGTAATGTTTTTTGGCATTACCTGGTGATTTCAAAGAAAGCTCTCTGGGAAATGTTGACTTACTGTTCGACATGAAGCTAGAAGCTACCTTACAGTACACAGTTGATCCGGAGTCCTGTCAGTTAAAGTGTTTCATAGTTAGCTTAGCTAAGCATCAACCTAGCACTGAAATATATGGATGTTATGTGACAGTATTTCTGAGAAAAAGTCAGCTGAAATGGTGGCATAGTTGCCACTGCTTTACGTGTCAACAGCATGTTTGAACGTATTTGCAGCAGTAAATGTGGCTGTTTGGCCACTGACGTTGCCATAACAACACCTGAATTTAAATGTGCAACCTCTTTTTGTGACAGATTTTTGCAAGAAATTATAATTATTCTGAATGATATTCCTATTGACAGCTAGTTTCTATGTGAACATTATGAGATGGACAGCCAGAGAGAATACATGAAAAACAGTTATGAAATACTATATGACAAAATAAGAATACAGTTTAAGTGATTTGTAAAATATCCATAAAGAAAAATCTGTTTACAGTTCTGTTTCATATGGGTGTTGAGAGATGTATCCATAGATCTCTTAATGTTGCTCTCAAAGTGCACCAGATTGATGCTTGCTTTTAACTTCAATATTTAAAAAAAAATCTTCCCGGGGGAGCATGCCCCTGGACTCCCCTAGAGGAGGTTAGGTCCACGGTGTTTACATCCTTATTTATACAATATGTGTGCTTATGCTAACATCATAAGACAAAAGTTGGTTCCGTGTTGTGTGTAGTAAGAATGTGCTAGAGTGAGGGGGGCCCCCAAGCCAAAGCTCGCTTAGGGCCCCCAAAAGTCTAGGGCCGGCCCTGCTTTCTAGACCAGGGGTATTCAACAAAAATTCAACGAGGTCCAGTTAGAGAAAATGTCCCCATGCAAAGGTCCGGAACATCAAATGTCTAGGGTGCATTCACACCTAATAGTCCGTTTTCTGGTGCGCACCAGACAACAGTTTGTTACATTGTTTCATTTTTCAGAAGGTTCGGTTTGCGTTAACACCTATGGTTAACGCGGGCAAAACTCAAACAGACTATAAACTTTAAACACAAGTCATGTGCACGGAAATGCTGTTCAACCATTGGTCAGAAATGAAGGGGGTAAAAACGCAAATCCCGGCAATTTCTACCGGAGCCTCCGCCATGGAGCATCGGCAATTTCGGCAAGTTATTCTCATGCTGCTGTTAATCTGGAGATCAACAGACACTAGCGGCCCACGCTTATGATTATATAATCAGACAACGTCCGTTAAAAAACATTATAACACATATAATGAGAGACGTTCTGCAGTAAGGAGGGGCACCGACGAAAGGTGTTCTTACTTTTATGTAACTGACGGAGAATTTTTACATTACACGACACTGTTCAACACTTAATTCTGCTTCACTCTTTCTTTAACTAAACAACCGCGGATGTCTTGAAAGACTCTTTCGCTAAAGATTTTGAAGATATCCGCGTTCTTGTGACACGTAACTACGCTTCCTATGTTTTGGTGCGGACTGAGGTCACACCAGCAATGAACCGCTCCAGAGTTCACAAGCAAACGCTCCGAGACCATCTATTTTAGCGGACCAGAGTCCGGTTGTTTAGTTCACTTAAGAGCAGTGGCGCCAGCAGGGGGGGCCATGGCCACCCTGATATATTTGTTGCCCCCCCCCCCCCCACTGGCCCCCCCACCACACACACCGCCTCGCCAGTCACGTATGTGTAGTAGTTTATCTGATATTTAACAACAAATACACAGCCAGCGAGTCGCTTGATTTGAGCTTCCAACGCTCATACTGCAGCCCCTCCCTCTCCCTCTGCTACCATGGTAACACTCTGATACTCGGCACACCACTCTGATACTCGCGCGCACCACTCTGAGATTCTGAGATTCGCAGACAGCAGCAGGTTGCAGCAAAACATTTCTTTCTACTGTCTGGACTGGAGTTGACAAAAATCCACCAGACTTCTAGAAGGTAAGTCATATTCGTTCGTTGCCTGTTAAGCCCCACAACACTTTAGGCTTTAGTGTGTTAGCTTTAGGTAGCAAAAAACGGAGATATGCTTACCTTCAAAATCAAGATCAAAAATTGTGTTCAATGGCATTAAAATGAGAAAAACGCTGGAAGACCTGGAAAACATGCTCTGGGCTCAGTAAAGGCTGGCTTGACTTCAGGTATAATTTGTCTGTAAACACACTTTGGCGGCTATCCTAGTTAGCGTTAGTTTAGCTTGCTAAGCTAACGTTAGCTGATGTCGGTATGCTGGGCTGGTGTAATGCTGCGTAGGCTACTATTAATCACTGCTGTGTGTAATGTCAATTTGCAGAAAATTAAGAGAAAGTCAACAGACATCTCTTCTTATTTTAAGAAGAAGATGAGTAAAGGAGAGACAGAGCTGGCAGGGGAGCAGCAGCATACGGCTAGTGAGGAGATGGCCATACATGCTAGAAAGTACACGTGGAACTCTGTTTTGTAAAAGTGAAACTAAAACCTAAGTACAGTTTTATTAATGTGATTGTGACCTTTGTAATCATTTAAGTCTTCTACACACTTTAGGTCTGCAGCTCCTTCAAAATGAAACGAGAATCTATGCAGTTTTTCCTCTTCTGTGTTCTGAGATTATGAGCCGACCATTAGTCAAGTTTGTTTTCATAATGTTCTGTATGCTAATTAAAAAAAAGGCTAACCAGTTTGTTTATAATGTATAAATATACATTTTCAAAACAAATGGAATACAAGCTATATGTATTACTCTCACCACAGTGGCCTAATCTAAAGAAAAATATAAATATGTCTCGTCACATATTTTCTGTCTAATACTAAAAGGTGGTGTTTTGTATCATTTATAATGTTTTGAATTTGCTATAAAGGTCAATAATAGATGGTGTTTTTGTGTTCAATCACAGTATGTATTTACCATGTTATACCCCTTGTGTTTTTGGGTCCTGTTGAAATAAAATAGTCATGTTTTAAAACTTGATTTAATAAAGTCATGCCAATCATCTTTGATCCCAGTGTGACACAAACAGCTTTGTTCAGTCTAAAACAATTTATAACCTAGAGACATAATATAACTGAAGAACATGTTGTGTTGCTGTTGTGTATTGTATATGTTGAGAATGCTGAACATGTTGTGCCTTACAATAAAGGAACTTATGTAAAGTAAGCTGTATTTGTCTTTTTAAAAGGAAAGAACAACTAGCATATAAAAAACAAAACAATAAATCACCAAAACATGTATACATAACACAAAACAAGGTTCTTTTAAATGTTGTTTGAAGTAAAATATTAACTATCCGTATTATATTCACTTCAGATGAATAGTATCAGAAAATGTAAAATAAGAAACCAAAGTATATCAGTAGGTGATTCTCTTTGCCATTTTTTTCATCTAGTCTATACTTTTACAACAATTAAATTATTGGTTTTGGTGGGCCGCCCCAAGATTTTCAGTGGCCCCATTTGGCCACCCCTATGAAAAATGTCTGGAGGCGCCACTGCTTAAGAGGTCTCGGATTGTGTTCACACCGATCCAAATGAACCGCACCAAGCGGCTAAACCCACCAGGGTTCGATTTAACCGGACTATACAAGGCAGGTGTGAACGCACCGTAAGTTGCTTTATGAATTAGTGTGATATATATTGAAGTAGCCTGCAGCTTTATCAACGTCTGCATGTAATCAACTACTGACTGCCAATCAAATAAAAAAAGTACAATTCAAAAACAACAATATTTATTGTCTATTAACATTGAACTATACAGATATACAGTAAATACTCGGGCTGCATTTAAAAATAAAATAGAGAAAATAAATAAAATAGCTTTTCAAAATATGTGCATCTTAAAAGTGCTTAATTTTAGATAAATAAAATAAAGTTTAGCAGCAGCAGCTTGAGATTCCCTTTTTCTTTGTTAACCGTTTCACATCATGACTTAACTGTTTGAGACGATTATAGAACAATATCAGTCTTTACACATCATAACAATTGAACAGTTTTAAAGTTTCTCTTTCTTTCCCTCTTATATTGCAGTCCCTCACTCACTTTTTTTTGTGCGAGAATTGAGCTGGAGCTTGTCCTGCCAGGAGTTTAAATCTGGGCTGAAATGGTGTCAGGGCCATTCTCATACACATGCAGGTGCTCATTGGTTAGCCTCAGTTAGCCTGCCCTGGAACGATATTTAGTTTTAATTTTTATCCTGGTGGACTGATCATATTATTGGGCTCTGAGACTGCTTATTTTTTGAGAGCTCAGTTGTTCTGACTTGAGAGGGAATGTTTGGTCAAACACTTTGTGTTTTATCTCATAGTGGCGTTTTGGCACTTTTAATGAGCGCCACGGTCTCTGAACAAATGAGACACACTGGTTCTGTGCTCCCAGTGGGCAGGATGAACATGAATGAGTCCACTCAGGGTTAAAAGCTCTGTTCTCATTGTCCACTTTCCTCTTCTTGGAGATTGCCATGTGTAATTATTTGTCTCTCCCTGTCTGCCGCTAACACGCCTGTTCACTCTCCTCTCTCTATATCGCTAATTATTCTCTTCACTCACTTTCCTCTCTGCTTCTCTCTGCCGCTCTCTCGTTTCTTCTTCTGTGTTTCTCTCCCTGTATCGCTCACTCGTCTCTTTCGCCCCCTGTCGGCGGCGGTTAAAATAGAATCGCCCCGTCAAAATTTAAATCCCCTATTAATGTATTGATTATAGGTCCGGGTCCGTATAGGTCGTCGTCAGGGTCCGGATCCGGACCGCGGTCCGCCTGTTGCCGACCCCTGTTCTAGACCAACACTTCCAGAAAGTTCCTTCAACCAAATCCTCAGTGATGGGGCATCCGTACATTTCCAACATAAAGTGATAGCCCTCCTGGCTTGAAGAAGGCCCAAATCCAGAAGCTTGGTTTGTTTTGAAGTCCGTTTGAAGTTCTTTGGATATATTCCAAGTACACAAAGTTTGACGTTCAAAGGGACATTAATATTAAACATCTCTGACAGACACCTAATAACATCCTTCCAACCTACATGTTTGTGTGCAGCATACCAAACTGAGATCGTATTCTTAAGAAAAGGGTTTTTTGTACGTTTCTTCAATGTCTTAATATCTGAAGAGTAAAGATATATTTGTAATGTCAGATCTGGATATGGAGTTGATGTCTGCTCTATGTTTACCCAAGGGGTGTTGTTGTACAAAAATAATATGAAGCTGAGTTTAGTTGGGCAGCCATATAATACCATTTAAGATTAGGGAATTGAAGACCCCCCCTCTCATAAGGTAGGTATAATAGTTTAAGACGGAGTCTGGCTTTTCTGCTGTTCCAGATGAATTGACTAAATCATTTGTTAAGCTTTTCGTAGAACATATTTGCTAGTGGCAATGGAAGCGTTTGAAAATAATATAAAGATTGAGGTAGGATGGTCATTTTTATGATATTTATTCGTCCGATCATAGATATAGGCAAGTTGGACCAGCGGCTTAGTTTTTCAGTCACTCCATCTACCAGGGGATCATAATTAGCTGAAACTATGTCTCTGAGTTCCGGAGTGATTTTAACACCCAAATATCTGAAACTGTCAGTTGTTGTCATAAATGGAGTATCTACTATGGGACTGTGTCTCTCTTTGTCATTCAGAAACATCAACACTAATTTAGAGTTATTAATTTTGTATCCAGAAAATTGACCAAAATTCACCAAATTGCTTTATTACTTATTAAATTGGGAATACTATGTTTTGTATTTGTCAAGAAAAATATTATATCATCTGCGTATAAAGAAATGCGATGTTCTATCCCCCCAAGAGTAATGCCTGATCATTCTGTATGTGCTCTAACGGCCATAGCTAAAGGTTAAATTGCTAATGTAAATAGCAGTGGAGACAGAGGGCAACCCTGTCGGGTAGATCTCTCTCAATTAAAGGGTGCAGAGATAGTGTTGTTAGTTAGGATCTCAATGGTTGGGTTTGTGTATAGCAGTTGAATCCATTTCAGAAGGGTTTCACCAAACCCGAATCTTGGAAGTACTTCAAAAAGACAAGTCCATTCAATCCTATCAATTGCTTGACATCCACTGAAAGCATTGCTGTGTCCTTCGCGTTATGTTCCTCATGTAGTATATTTAAAACTCTTCTGATGTTGTGAAATCCCTGTCGTTTTTGCACAAAACCTTGTTGATCATCAACAATTAATTGAGGGAGATATTTATTCAATCGTCCAGAAAGAGCTTTGCAAAGTATTTTTGTATCACATCCCATTAAGCTAATTGGTCTGTAAGATGAGCATTCTGTTCATGGCTTGTTTGGTTTTAATATTCAAGTTATCATAGCTAATCTCAATGAATCTGGGAGCGTTTCTTTGACAGAAGATTCTTCATACATATCGAGAAGCGGCTTTACAAGTTGTTTTTAAATGTTTTTTAAAACTCTATGGGAAACTCGTCTGGTCAGGGTGCTTTACCGCTGTTGATATTCCCTATAGCTTCACAAAGGTCGGCTATTGTCAATTCTAGTTTTGCCTTTTCATCATCTGACAGAGTATGAAACTGTAGCCTGTCAAGGAAATTGCTCTGAGCTTCCCTGTTTTCTGTGTATTCTGATTTATATACTGATTTATAAAAGTCTCTAAAATTATTATTTATCTCTTTGGGTCTACAGTTAAGTTGCCAGACACTGATTTTATACCATTGATTATTCTTTCTGCTCGCATTTTCTTTACTCTCCAGGCCAGTAGTTTACCCGCTGTTTCCCCTTGATCGTAGTACGTTTGTTTAGTCCACATTAGGCTTTTAGCCACTCTGTCACTTGTTAACTTATCGTAACTAGCTCTCATGACGGATAGATCACGTAATTTTTCAGGATCATTGTGACAGTACATTTCAGTCTCTGCTTTCTTAAATTTTGTTTTCTAATGTTTGTAATTCTTGATTATGCTGCTTAGTTTTAGAATTTGTAAATCTGATAATTTCTCCTCTTATATAAGCTTTAAATGCTTCCCATCTAATGCTGGCTGAAGTTTCATCTGTATTTAGTTCAAAATAATTGTCAATGCAACTTTCCACAAATGTAACAAAGTCTGGGTCTTGAAGTAGATCAACTTGTAACCTCCATCTTGCGTGACGTTCAAACCTGCCTAAATTGATCTCCATAAACACTGTTGCGTGGTCACTTATTACAATACTACTGTAACCACAACTTTTGACCTTGGAAAGAAGATCCACAGAAATCAAAAAATAATCAATGAGCGAATAAGTTTTATATGAGCTTGAATAGCAAGAAAATTCCCTCTTATCCGGGTTCAAGTTCCTCCAAACTTCACTTAACCTTATATCCTTCATATATCTAATCAGTGTTTTCCTTGTTTGCACATGAGTCATATCAACCTGTGTAGATCTATCAAGGAGTGGATCAAGAGCACAATTAAAGTCTCCTCCTATAATATAAAGTCCCTCCAAAGCAGACAGAGTTAGAACAAATCTTTCAAAAAATGAGGGGTTATCCTCATTCGGGCCATAGACACTTATACAATGAATTTCTTGTGACAAAATATTGCCTTGGATAATAATATACCTTCCATGTGGGTCTTGGATAGTTTTTACAAGTTGAAATGGTATCGATTTGTGTACAAGGATATAGGCCTGTGACAAACTGCCAAAAAGAGCTTTAGTTTTTCGAGATACCGCTCCCGGAGTTAGGACAAAACACAACTTACTTTTTCCTCATCTCTAAGGCCTCCCATACATGAAATGGATTGTTGTATGAAAATATTTTACTGCAAAAGTGGTGAAATTGATATATAAAGTGATACACCCCAAACTAAAAATAAAGCCTGGCCGTCTGGGGGTCGAGGCATATAAACTCATGTAGATTCACAATGGAAGGTCTGATAGGTTTAAAACGTGGCATACCTGAGGTCAGGACATCCCTCTGCATTATAGAAAAGACTGAATGTCAATATCTTACTGTAAATTGGAGATACAGTCATTTGAACACATACCTACAATAGGCGGAAATGTAAATCTATGTAGAATGTTCTCTTTACTTTGTAGTGACTCTGACATGGATTGCCATAGCAACACATATGAGAGCTTGTTGGAAAGGTGTGGTTCTACTGAATCCAGCATTAATAATAATAAATTGTGTAAAGGTAGCTTACATACTCATGAAGTTATGTCACTAAACGTATAAGGTGTCCCAAATGGGGAAAATATGAAATAGTCCTAATTAAATCTATAGTATCACCAATTAGTTTTATTTTGACTTCGCTTCTCAGGGGTAGAAAATAATAACAAATTATCTTGAGTAGAAGTCCCTAAAAGGTATGACAACTTGAGAATTGTTATTTTTTTAAGTAAAATATTGCAACTTCAACATTAGTGCAGAAAAAATGCAGGCCTAAAATGCAATAGAACTACTAACGAAGTAGTAGTTGGACATCAGCTCGTCGCGGGCGATGTTGGTGGTCAGAAACTGATCCACTAAGAACTGCAACACCTTGATTTTACTCTCAAGAGGACCATAAGGATACTCATCCACTTCCTGATAGGGCAGAACGTGATGGTACTCCCGGTCGCTCTCGCAGTACGCGCGCAAAACCTCCGGCCACGTCATGCAGTCGATAAAATACAGAGTGGAGTTGACGCTGTCTTTGAGGTCGGCGGGGGCAAACGTGGTGTTGGAGGTGTTTTCTTCACGTAGGATGACCTTCAAGAGGGCAATATGTGTCTCTGCTCACATTGTTTATCGACGACCCAGCAACTCAAGCTTATGCTCCTCATAACAGCAAGTCATTCAGCTCTGTAGAGAATCAAGAAGTTATACTACAGTATTTGACTCCACCTGCTTTATCTGCATCTCATTGCCTATGTGGGTTTCTTCACAAACTGACAGGTAAATCATTGCAAATATTTTTGGACTGTGAAAAGATGGGACCTTGTCAAATAAAATGGCTAATTAGCTAACTGGAAAGTGACCTAGCTTAATGTTTCATTAATGTAACAGAGCCTGTCCAGCAGAGGTGTGGACTTGAGTCACATGACTTGGACTCGAGTCAGACTCGAGTCACCAATTTGATGACTTGAGACTCGACTTGACAAAATCACAAAACACTTGCGACTCGACTTGGACTTGAACACTAATGACTCGGGACTTGAGCCTTCTGACTTGAGGTGACTTGATCATTTAATTCAGAGGTCTCCAACACGCCGATCGCGAGCTGCCGCTAGAAGAGAAGACTCCCGTCGGGGAGAGCAGAATCTTCAGCCGCACCTACTCTGGCTGAGAATCCTTGCAGGCAGGGGCTGGACTTTATTTAGCTGGGCCACCATGGGGCCAATCATATGCGAGGACACACTAGGATCATACCATTATGTGAAAGAAGGGTGGGGGGCACAGCAGGTGTAGTGGTACAGGCCAGCTACACAGAGCGACGGGGAGACGGATTTAAATAAAAGTGCGTCGGAAAAAGTCAAGAAATGAGCGAAAACTGAAAAAAGAAGCAGCATCTGACTGCATTTCCCTGATATTGGAGAAAGCAAAGCTGAGTGCAGGATTTGTAAAATGAAAATAACCTTTTTTGGTTACCTTTATTTTGGTAACCACTCAGGATTTACTGTCAGAGGTGGGAGAAGTTCAGATCTTGTACTTGAGTACAAAAGTACCAGAGTGTAGGAATACTCGGTTACAATAAAAAGTCCTGCATTCAAAATGTTACAAGTAAAAGTACAAAAGTATTAGCATCAAAATATAGTTAAAGTACCACCTGCAGAGGGATCTAGATGCAGGTGTTCTCTTCCCAATAGAGACCGCCTGGCTGCACATTATCCCTTGCATAAAGATAGATTGTGGGTCCCTTATAACATGTTGTACACAGTGGAAATAAACATTCTGGTTACCTCAACATCAGGGATCTTATCCATTAAACTCCTTCTGAATCAAACCGTCACGGTAGCCTTACCTTACTGATCCCTCTTAAAATAGAAAAAAACACGATACTTTACCAGGAAAGAGAAAATGGATTATTAAATTATTAATGTGACTAATAAAGAGCAATTTGATTATTAAGTATTATTCTGTTGATCGATGTCATTACATTTGGTGAAAAACACATAATGACTTGTTCAAGACTCGTTTTGTCAAAGTTTAGGACTTGGACTTGACTTGAACTTGCCCATCCTGACTTGAGACTTGACTTGGACTTGAGTGCAAAGACTTGAGACTTGACTCGGACTTGAGCGCAAAGACTTGAGACTTGACTCGGACTTGCAAAACAATGACTTGGTCCCACCTCTGCTGTCCAGTAGCCTATATTCACAATAGACTCTGTTTCTCCTGGCTTAATTAGTATCACTGGTAACAATACTGTAAATAGAGCCTAACAAAAACAGTGTAAGTACAACATAGATACTGTACAAATTCTGAAGTGTATCTTTTTTCTTTTTTTTCAATTTTACCAAAATGGAGAGTGATGTACAAACAGTGGATCCAAATCGTTGTATCATCTGTGGTAAACATTTTGAAAAAGGGAAGAAACAAGATCCATATGTCAAAAATCCCACAGCAGAAGGCCTCCAACGTATACTAAATGTTGCTCAACAGAGAGATTATGATGTTCATAAAACTCTCTCTCCATATACAGATGATATACTTTTGTTTAAAATAAAGGTATCATATCATCGATCATGTAGAGCAAACTACTCCAGTAAGACCAATATCAGTGAGCAACAAGTTGCAAATGTTGAAAGTGAGAGCATACCTGCATCAGTCTCTTCAAGAAGACTGAGTAGGGTTGATACATTATCGTTTGACATACGAAGAGATTGTTTCATTTGTGGGAGGGCCAGATCAAGACCAGAACCTCTGACAGCCATTATGACTGGTACAGGTAAGAGTACCCGAGACAAGGTCCTTCATGTAGCATCAGAAAGGCTTGATGAAGTTGTACATCTTCGGCTGCTCTCATATCCGGATCTCTTTGCATATGATGCCAAATATCATAGAAGCTGCCTTAAACACTATATCTCTAAACTAAATATAGCAGCTGCCAGACGAAAAAAAGAATCCGAACAGCAGACCAGTATCTATGACAAAGCTTTTATTACGCTCACTAAACTCATTGACAAAACTGTTTTCTCAAAATAAATGAAAGTGACGACCCTCAACTCCTTGGCTGGGAGGTTTGATGACATACTGAAGACACTGAGGTCTGAGGAAGAAGATGAGACACACTAGTCCAACACACTAAATACAGCTCCTGGAAACTGAAGGAAAAGTTCTTACTGCATTACAAGCACAGGCTAGTATTTGTAGAACAAGCTGGAAAATCTGATTTGGTATACTCTGAAAGTGTGCCCATGGGATTGGCAATGAGAGCTGTACAACTCAAAGACAAGCCAGAAGAGACAACAGCTTCTACAGCAGACTGTGGGACACAACAGCAATGTCAAGGTCTCTCTGACAGGCAAATACTACATAGAGCTGCAGACATATTGAGAAAGAGCATGGAGCAGGTTGACCATGACCATAAATCATATGTCAGCAGTGATCGACTATCACGTCTACATTGCAGCAACTATGTACCAAACAATGTTTATGACTTTGTGAACCGGTGTGTTGATTCAAATGCTCGCAGAAATTGCGAGACCTGTGATGAGGAACCAGCTTTGAAGGACAATCTACGTGTCATTGCAATCTGCCATGATCTCATTGCACAGTGCCGTCACATCCAATCACACTGGGACTTGCCATTTTGATTCATCATCAATTTGGCAGTAAGTCACTCATCAATGAGCTCAGTGCAATAGGGCACTGTGTTTCCTATACAGAGGTTCGACAGTTCCTCACATCTGTGGCAGCAGACCAGATATCAAGGACAGAGAGTGGTGTCTACATCCCAACTGGCCTCACTGGAGTCACTGAACATGGAATTGTTGATGCAGCCATTGATAACTTTGATCAGAATGAGGATAATCTAGAGGGAAGCAAACAACTCATGCTATGGCATCTGTTGTGTACCGAAGAGGCCATGTCTCCACTGCATATGCATGTCTAGCACGAGTCCCAGAGAGGTCTCTCTCAACCTTGAACACAGCTGACTTGAATGGAGAGAAATTTCACAGGTATGTTTGGATTATTTGAATTTGTATTCATTCCGTTTTCATGTGTATAGTGAGTCACAGTACAAATTAATTGGTGGGGGTGTTCAATATGAATACTTGGTGAGGTTTAGTGTTCTGAGTTGATATTTAATGCATATGATAACAAGCTTATCTTATTATTTCTGGTTACAGATATATCAAACCTCCAAAGCGACCAGAACCGCCCGAACTTCCCAAACCTGAAATACTACACATAAACACAGCAGTCTCCAAAGCAGCAGAAGGCAGAGACCTGGTATGGAAGCTGGCCCGAAACCAAAGCGAGAATCAACAGCATATTCCTGCGTGGTCTGCATTCAATGCCTTCACATCAGACACACCTTGTCCAGTAGCCAGTGTACTATACATGCCCTTCATAAGACAATCGCCCTCAGATTTGTCCACCATCTATACAGCTATGATACAGCTTGTACAGCTAGCTGAAGAACTGGGACAACACCATGTGCTTGTGACTGCAGACCTTGCAATTTATAGCAACGTGCAACAGATATTGTGGAACAAACCAGAGCTCTTAAAAGGGAAGATCACAATGAGACTAGGAGGTACATTATCAAGACTTTCATAGTTGAAAGGGGCTAAGCAATCAGCAACTTTTGGATATTGGTTAATGTTCCTCAAGGGTGCTGATCTGTTGCTAAGGATCCTTCGTTCAGAACGTGAAGCAGATTTTCAACTTCACCTGAATAGCATGTGTGAAGTCATCCCTTGGTTCAGAGCTGCTGGAAGAACCAATTATGCCAAGTACATGCTGGTCTACGTTGCAGAAATGAAAGCTCTTGAACATGAACAACCAGAAGCATACACATTCATGCAAGAAGGCGGATTTGTTGTCCGCCGGTCAGAGGATCACAGCTTCAACTGTGTGGTGACTGATCAGGCACTGGAGCAAACCATTAACCGAGAAGGCAAGAGTCAGGGTGGAGTTGTTGGCTTCACATTGCGAAAGGCAGCTCTCACAAGATGGTTGATGACAAGGCATGTGACCACAGCATACGTGGATGCCATGAAAGACCTTTGTGACACTGATGCAAAGGGCCCAAAAGCACAAAAAAAAACATGGAGCCTCTAGAATGGGCAGAGATGAGGGAGACATACAAAAGATAATGGAAGCTGTGGAGCAGAAGCAGAAAACATGGAGCCTCTAGAATGGACAGAGATGAGGGAGACATACAAAAGATAATGGAAGCTGTGGAGAAGAAGCAGAACCCCTTTGACCTTGATAGTATCCCTGAGGAACTGATCAATATTGCAAGTGGTCAGGTTGCATCTGAGAAAGTTGCAAAAGAGCTGTCAAGTTTCCTCCAAGATGGTGGTGAGCAGAATGCCATCTTTATTGAACAATGCCTGGCAAAATCCAAAAAAACTAAGAGTTTCTGGGATTCTGGGATCCTGAGAAAAGAAAACAGTGTGCAACCTTCAAAGACATGAAAACATCAGGTGGAGTCAGTACTAGAAAGGTTCACATGGACTCAGATGTGCTCTTTCGAAGATTACTTGCTGTATCCAAGCAAAGAGAGGTATCCATGGAGACTGTGATGTCTCATGAACTTGCTGCTGTCCCCCCCTCTTTGTTTTATGATGATGGAAGCATGAGAAAGACAACAAAAGCCGACCTTGCTAAAGAATTGGAGTCAGTAGTTGAAGAGACACATCAGTTGCCTAATGTTGCTGAACCATCTGCATACATCATCGATGGCATGGCTCTTCTACAGAGTCTCCCTGACTCAGGCTTTCAGACATTCAATGACCTGGGTGAGTGTGTCTGGAAGAAGATCACAACACTAATGGAAAAGGAAAACAACAACTGTGTTGCTCTAGTGTTTGATAGGTATGATCATCCACACTCAATCAAAGACCTGGAAAGGCAAAGAAGAGGCACCATCCAAGCAAGCAGATCTACACATGTCATCACAGGCAAAGCCAAAGTTCCTAACTACAGGAAATACCTCGAGGTCAGTGGTAACAAGGCTGCTTTATGCAGCTTTGTAAGCAACTACATAGCCAATACAGGGCCCAAGAGAATCTCCTCAGAGAACACAGTCATTCTGGCAGGTGGCTTTGAAAATGGTGAGGAGGTCAAAGTGGTCAGCAAGTCAGGTGTTGACAACTTGACAGATCTGTATAGTGACCAGGAGGAGGCTGACACCAGATTGGTATTACATGCAATACATCTAGCAGAGTCTCATTCTCGGGTCGTCATCAGAAGTGATGATACCGACGTACTGGTTTTGCTTGTGTATTATTCCAGCAAAGGAATGTTTGGATCCTCAACGGTGTTCATGCACTCTGGACATGGCCCAAGGGAGAGGTTTGTCCCAGTCTGTCCCATCGCAAAGAAGCTTGGTGCAGCATTTTGTGCATGTCTACCTGCATGCCACACCCTCACAGGTTGTGATACCACAAGCAGCTTGTACAGAATTGAGAAGGCTACTGTGTTTACAAGACTTAAGACCCATCTGAGTGACTTAAATGAGATGGCCAGTTTTGGACTTTCTGGAAGTCTGGAGGAGGCTATTCCTGTGGCAAGAAAGTATGCCCTCCTTCTGTATGGCCAAAAGAAAAGGGAGGATGGCCGTCCTTGCACCACCTTGGATGAGCTGAGGTACACACTAGCATCTACAACTGCAAATCTACACCCAACAGAAGATGCCTTCCAGCAACATGTATTAAGAGCCATGTACCAGACCGCAGTGTGGTGTCACAGCCATGTGGCCAAGCCTCATCTCTGGAACCCAGTTGGTAGAGGGTGGAGGCTCAGAGAAGATGGGTCTATTGAACCAGTGATGTTCGTCAAAGAACCTGCACCTAAAGAAGTCAGAGACATCACCCACCTATACTGTAAGGACGGAAAGTGCAATGATAGCAGCAAATGCCAATGTCTTTCAGTAGGCTTGACCTGCACTGAGTTTTGCTCTTGATCTGACTGCCCAAATGTGAGCCATGTTGTTTTTGATGACAATGTGGATGAGTGATAGAGATGTGTTTATATGCATGTATACCCCGGCTCCCACTAGCTTAGGTTTACTTAAGTTTAGATAAGAACATTTAATTTGAATACTAAGTTTGTTAATCCAAAAACCTGTTTCCTTGTCTCTGTGTCTCACCTTCTAGCCCCTGGCACATTTTGGCTGCAGTTGGGCATAACAGTGTATAAAGACACCATAAACGTTTAGTGACATAACTCGATGAGTATGTAAGCTACCTTTACACAATTGGTACTGCTGGATTCTGTAGAACCACACCTTTATGTGTGTTGCTATGGCAATCCATGTCAGGGTCACTGTAAAGAGATCATTCTACATAGATACATTTCCGCTTATTGTAGGTATGTGTTCAAATGACTGTATCTCCAATTTACATTAAGATATTGACATTCAGTCTTTTCTATAATGCAGAGGGATGTTCTGACCTCAGGTATGCCAAGTTTTAAACCTATCAGACCTTCCATTGTGAATCTACATGAGTTGTTATGCCTCAACCCCCAGACGGCCAACCTTTATTTTTAGTGTGGGGTGTATAACTTTATATATCAATTTCACCACTTTTGCAGTAAAATATTTGTATACAACAATCCATTTCATGTATGGGAGGCCTTAGAGATGAGGAAAAAGTAAGTTGTGTTTTGTCCTAACTCCGGGAGGGGTATCTCAAAATGTTGGGGCCATTGTCACTAGCCTAATAGCCACACCTCGTGCATAAGTACTATGGGAAGCATAAAATACTTGGCCTGGCCACCTTTTGCTCAAATAGTGAACATCTGCAGCGAGTAAATGTGTCTCCTGTAGAAAGACTATTTTAGATTTAAGATATTTTACCCTTTAAAAACTTGCTTCAATTTAGCCAATTTTCTCATTCCCCGAACGTTCCAGCTTGTAACTTTAATATCCAAACTACTGCACTGACTTGCTCTCTCCATAGACATTCATCTCAGCATTATAAAGTAACAAAACTGTAAATATCTTTACAAAATGATTAATATGGTGCAAGTGACCCCCTTCCTCCCCCCAAACGAAACACATACAAACACACACACACACACACACACACACACACACACACACACACACACACACACACACACAAACACACCCCAGAACAGGCACACCCTCAACCCTAGCATTTCCCCAACTGAAATGCATACCCAACCCCTTGTGTCAATCATTGAAAAAGTTGTTTTTCAACAGCTGAGTAATTTTTTGCATTTAAATGACTGTTTCGATGTGTTCCAGTCAGGCTTTCGTCCAAACCACAGTACTGAGACTGCTCTTGTAAAGGTCTTTAATGACATCCACTTAAACACAGACAGTGGCAGAACTTCAGTGTTAGTATTATTAGATCTCAGTGCTGCATTTGACACTGTTGACCACAGCATATTACTAGACCGACTGGAAAACTGGGTGGGACTTTCGGAAACCGTCCTAAATTGGTTTGAATCCTACTTAAAGGACAGAAACAACTTTGTTTCTATTGGTAAATACACATCTGAGTTGACAAATATGACATGTGGGGTTCCTCAAGGCTCCATCCTGGGGCCGCTTCTCTTTAACATCTACATGCTACCACTGGCTCAGATAATGAAAAACAACAAAATAAGTTACCATAGCTATGCAGATGACACACAAATTTACGTAACAGTTTCAACAGGAGACTATGCTCCAATTCAAACACTGAGTAAGTGCATTGAACAAATCAATGGCTGGATGTGTCAGAACTTTCTCCAATTAAACAAAGATAAAACTGAGGTAATGGTTTTTGGAGCCAAGGCAGAACGTATAAAAGTTAGCGCTGAGCTTCAGTCTGCAATGTTCAAAACAACAGATAAAGCCAGAAATCTAGGTGTAGTCATGGACTCTGACCTGAGTTTCAACAGCCACATTAAAACAGTTACTAAATCAGCCTACTATCACCTAAAGAACATATCTAGGATTAAAAGACTAATGTCGCAGCAGGATTTGGAAAAACTTGTCCATGCTTTTATCTTCAGTAGACTCGACTACTGCAATGGTGTCTTCACAGGTCTCACTAAAAAGTCTATTCGGAAGCTGCAGCTGATTCAGAACGCCGCTGCTCGAGTCCTCACTAACACTAAGAAAGTGGATCACATCACTCCTGTTCTGAAGTCTTTACACTGGCTTCCTGTGTGTCAAAGAATAGATTTCAAAATACTGCTGCTGGTTTATAAAGCTTTGAATGGTTTAGGCCCAAAATACATTTCTGATCTACTGCTAAATTATGAACCATCCAGATCTCTCAGGTCTTCAGGGACTGGTCAGCTTTCTGTCCCCAGAGTCAGAACTAAACATGGAGAAGCAGCGTTCAGTTATTATGCTCCAAATATCTGGAACAAACTCCCAGAAACCTACAGGTCCGCTGCAACTCTGACTACTTTTAAATCCAGACTAAAGACTTTTCTTTTTGTCGCTGCTTTTAATTGAACTATTCATATCTTAGACTGCACTGTAACTTTTATCCATGTATTTTTTCTTTTAGTGTTTATCCATGTATTTCTTCTTTTAATGTTTATTTTATTAGCTTTTCTTTTTAATGACTGATTTTAAATGCCATTTTCTTAATGTCTTTCATTTGTTGTAAAGCACTTTGAATTGCCTTGTGTTGAAAAGTGCTCTATAAATAAACTTGCCTTGCCTTGCCTTGCCTTGCCTTGCCTTGCCTTGCCTTGCCTTGCCTTGCCTTGCCTTGCCTTGCCTTGCCTTGCCTTGCCTTGCCTTGCCTTGCCTTGCCTTGCCTTGCGTAGAAACATTGAGGGACGTTGATCCACAATATGCGAGGAGCAACCAGTCAGTGTAACTCGACCCAAGCTCACAAAACAAAACAAAAATTCGGTGCCCAACAACCACACATTAAACCTTGTCAAGTAATATATCCCTTCAGGACATAACACAATACCATCTAAACATATTAAAACAATATCTGCTGGTCTAATGAAACATACAAAAGACATATGAACACAATGTCATCCTTATTATATAGGTCTACTCTCGAACAGAATTATATTTCAATGGGCTTTCTCTTAAGAAGGAGAGAGAGGAATACAAGAAACCTCCATATACACACGCGTATAAAGACAATGTAAGTGTTTGCAACTGTAACTCAACTCACAATGCCTGATATCTTCCGATAAAATCTCAAGCTCATTGTGGCCGTGTGATTCCCACACAACACACACCAGAGGCTATTGTTTGATGCTTTTGTAGAACTTTTCGGCTTCTTGTGGCATTGTGAAGAGATTATCTTGCCGTTGTGTAGCACTCTGAGTTTGCAGGGGTTGTGTTGGAATCCACGGAAGGCGTTGATGTCAACAAACAACTTTGTAACGGTGTTAAATCCCCGTCATGTGTGATGTCACAACGTCTTGATTCACGGTAGACAAACTCCTTCTCCTAAAACTTTAAGAAGCGGACGATGACCGCTCTGTGTTGGTTGGGTTTCCCCGACGCTAGCGTGCGATGAACCCGCTCCAGAGTGAGAGCCCTGTCAGGTGTCAGCTCCAGCCATCGTGTCAGCATGTCGTTAACGAAGTTGAGGAGTGTTTGTTGGCCCTCGGCTCCTTCTCGTATACCAAACAGTCGCAGATTCTTTCTTCTGCACCGGTTCTCCAGGTCGTCTGTCTTTGACTCAAAGTAAGCGATACGTTTGTTAACGGAGTCAAGTGCGGCCTCCGTTTTTTTAAGCGTCTTCTCTGCGTGGTGTATGCGGCAGAGATGTTCACAAGTCTTTTTTTGCAAGTCCAAGTCAAGTCTCAAGTCTTTGGTCACGAGTCCAAGTCAAGTCTCAAGTCTTTGGTCACGAGTCCAAGTCAAGTCTCAAGTCTTTGTGGAGTGAGACTTGATCAAGTCTCAAGTCTTTGGTCACGAGTCCAAGTCAAGTCTCAAGTTTCTAAAAAATAAAGGTCTCATGTCTCTTCTGGTTGTAATAAGCCTTCTATTGTCTGCTACTATCCAGTCTGTTAAGAATACTGCACAGCTATATCTAATCAATTCAAAGCATTTACTGTATTATTATCACTCCTATATCTATTAGCATACAGTATCAGTACTGATTAGTTGTTTGTTATATGATCACTTTAAGCAGGCTATTGCAATGCAATATGAGGAAAAACATCACACTTTAGCTAAATGCAAACAACTTATAAGCAAAACACTTCAGAATCAGAAATCAGTATCACAAATACTTTATTAATCCCCCGCAGGGAAACTGTGTTAAAAGTACTTAAAAGTAAACATTTGTTCTGTGCCATTTGCAACTAAAAAACTATTGCTGCAATATTATCTGAAATATACTGAACTGGTGATATTAAAACATGACCTGTTCCAAAAGCGATATCTTCCATTAACACCATTTACCAGCCAAATGCTGGTAAATCATGCAAGTGGCTGGTAGCCTACTGTATGTTGAACGCACCAGCCAAAAATAACAATGGCAATCTATTGAGTGGCTGGTCAAATTTCATTCACTCGGCTAGCCATTTGGCCAGTGGACAAAAATGTTAAAATTTGACCTCTGCAACCGTATTGTTTAATTACACTGGGTCTCTAATGACATCTTTTAAGTCTACTAGAAATAAACATATTCCTCTATCCTCTCACTCAAACCCAGTGTAATGGTAACCTGATAAACCTGTAACATTAACGTTACGTGGTCAACAATAAACCTGTAACCTGCCTATAAACCGACAGATATATTTATGTATGTAACTATGTATTTTTCTACGTTTAACGTTAGCCAGTAGATGGTGGCAGCGGAACGTAATGATTAACGTTACCAACCTTTTTTATGTCATGTCAAGAGTTGGATGTCAACGCCACTCAATGCAAACAAGTGTGACAAGCAAACATTTACTCATCTTTTAAATACTCAGCTACAAAGCTAGTAGCAAGCTAAGTTAACATTACATAGCTAAACATGTTTGCTAACCGTCCATATGCGTTAATGTGACTGACCTCTCTGGGTGAGTTTTCAAGTGCCTGATGACATTTTACGTTGTTGCACCAGCATCCTTGATTTTAATATTGCAGACTTTGCAGTGTGCGCTCTTTTTGTTGGTGCCGCCGCCGTTTTTGTTGGAAGTTTTTATAGTTGAACCTAATTACAAGCGGTACAGCTGCAGGTGTGCCGCCGGTCGCCATGGTGTTACCATGAGGTAGTGCGAGAGGCGCGCACCTGACGTTTCAGAGTTTCCTCAATGTTAATACGCCAAAAAATAGAAAACACAATGATTGTTTACGAGTCCCAAAAAACGAGTCCAAGTCGAGTCCGAAGTCTTTTGAGCAGGAGTCCAAGTCAAGTCTGAAGTCTCTGTGTGTGCGACTTAAGTGCGACTCGAGTCCGAGTCACAAACTCGAGTCCCCATCTCTGGTATGCGGCCTTCGGCCTCGTTAATACGGGTTGAATTGGAAGAAACATCCCGTTTTAATTCTGTTACTTTACTCTCCAATGCAACCATTGAGGTTGCCACGACCGTCAGACGTGTGTCAATGTTGTCCAACTTTGTTCCGAAGTCCGCCCGCAGTGATTTTCGCTCAAAACGTCCACTATGTTAGCCATGTTGCTATCTTCTGAGTTGCTCCGTGGACTTGGCGGGGCTGTTTTAATCGACCGACTTCGTCCTCGAGTGAAAATATCGCAAGCCTTGTTCGCAGAAGGATTTGACATATCAAAGCTGATATTGTGTTAAAATATTTTGCCGTGTAGGTAGGGATGTTGATTATGTGTGGTTGTCAGGAGCCTCCCAGCTAAGCTGCCATCTTGGTCTACTCCACGTGACCCCCCAATAACAATCATTGTTGATATTGCATTTTAGTTTTAACATTTTAATTTACATTTGTCCACTGAACAGTTTGTGGTTTCCTCCTCCACAGTACAACCAGAGACTCTCTAGAACTTACTCATCCTGGTCTTCAACTTTAATGAAGTCAAGTCCTTCCCAGTTTCCTGCTGTTCCTTCAACTGGATGGTACCGAATATCCAACTCAATATAGATCTACAGAGAGAGAATGAATAAAACCCAAATAATCTCTTGATTTGTGTGTGTGTGTGTGTGTGTGTGTGTGTGTGTGTGTTTTTGTGTGTGTGTGTCTTACCTCAGTCAGGCTGTAGTTGGAGTCAGTGAGTGGTTCTCGTAGCAACACCCTCCCCGTGCTAACGACATGCTGCAGACTGATGACCAGCTTACCTAGCAATCTTCACACATACACATACACACACACACACACACACTGTAACCGAGATGAACATTGTGTTGTATGTATTTATTTTGGTGCGCATGCCTGTTTGTGGCTGATGTTTGTGTGTGTGTGTGTGTGTGTGTTACCTGTTGGAGAAAACTTTACTGCAGTTGTACACACTGATGGAAAAAACTTCATCCCTGATCTCTTTCCCATAGTGAGGCCAACGGAAATGCTGTACACACAAAAACACACACACAAAAACTTAACTTTCTTTGTTAAGATTAGCCTTTTTCAGCAAAAGGTTACATGGCCTATAATTACAATCCTAATCTAAAGTTTAAAATGTACAAGAAAAAAACGTATAGGTAATTATAATAATAGTTACTTGTCAAGAATTTTAAATGTCAAATGTATGACTTTAAAAAATATATTTTCTTATAATTTTACAATCCAAGAGAATGCATAGGTTTTCGTCCAAATGTACAATTTTAACCACCAACCCTGTGATCATGCCCAAAACATTGAGATATAGCTGCTATGTAAACATGCAAACTTCTCAAGCAAAAAGAAAGAGACTATTTCTGTCTTCACGCTGTATATTTTCCAGTTCAAACTTTAATCACCAGCTTTAGGCACACATACACACACACACACACACACACACACACACACACACACACACACACACACACACACACACACACACACACACACACACACACACACACACACACACACACACACACACACACACACACTCTGATGGGCACACCTGAAGAACAAACACCAGGCTGACTCAGGAGCTGCAGAGAAGCAAAACTAAACACAGAAACTCTCTGCTGTCGTCATACGGAGGTTACTGTAAAACATTACATTGTCTGACCTGAGGGCAAACAGGAAGAGGCTTTAATACTTCAACAAACATGTTCACTCTTTGCTAAAGCCAAAGGATCAAAGTTAAAAGAACCTCAAACTAAAGACAGTTTTTTTCTGATCACAATGCTGTTAAACTTTATTTACATAAAAGTATGTAATTAATTAGGGGAAAAAACACATAATAAGTAGAAATACACAATGCAGACAAATTGCCCCCTACTATAAAAATGGTCCTACTATTATTATTTCAATGAAAAATGTCAATCATAAACACTTGGGAAGCTTGAACCCTGAGATGTGTTTACTTTCAGGGTAAAACAACGTCAATGTACAAAATTGTTTATTTGGTATTTATTCATTGATTAATTGTCAGGTTAGGTGGTTTAATTTATTATAAAAACATCATATTTAGACGGTGTGCTTTGATGCAAAATTGTATAAGTAAACTATATGTTATGTTTGGTCTACATGGCTGCAATAACTACAATACCCATGAGCCTCAGTGGAAGTGGCAGAAATAGAAAAACATGTATTACCCATCCAGTTCTCATCTACTGTCTTATTCAATGAAAATAGTGCTAAAATCCCTAACCATTTCATATATATTAAATATATATATTTAAGATATTTTTCTGTCCAAATTGCTTTCCTGAATGTTTTCAATTGAGGTTTAAAAACTAAGCGTTGGATGTCTGGCACTATTTCATGAAGTCATAGAAATAAAAGAAAAAAGTCAAACAAAAATCAAGCCATTAACTCAAACAAAGTCCTCAGTAGTTGATGGTGGGATTCATTGTATTTGCAATTGCACACAAATATCAGGTTTTACAGAATTAATAGAAATGTAAAACAAAAAAAAGCTGTGCAGTGTCAATCTGATTTACAATCTGAATGTCAACGCTGTTAATGAACCTCAAACTATTCAGTACAGCTGTAACTATCCGCCATTTCATCTGAGTTGGAAATTCCAAGCAGCATCCATAACATGTCCAACGCTCCCATAGTGCATCGTATTTTCTAGATCAAAATGTCTATGTGAAATCTCACTTCAGTGCTTACGTTCGAGCCAACAACTGACCGTCTATGATACATGGAGTAATGAAGGATTGTCATAAAGGACCTTTTTCCGTCTCAAATGGCTGTGTTTATTATAGTGGGAGGGAGTTGCAATCCATAGCACATTTTTACTCTGAGGCACATTTCTTCCTTTTCATGTGTAGCCATAGTGATACATCCACTGGAGTACATGAACGTCTGAACAAAATGTGACTCCAATCTATCAAATCTAATCCATCTAATCATTGAGATTCCACTCTTCATTCCTGCAAAACATTGTGAGGTAAAAAGGGAGTTTTTGGTAGTTGTATTTCTTCAGTAGCCTCATTGGGCACAGCAAAGTACAATAAAAAAGAATCACATCTTTAGTTGTATGTGTGATGAAGGAGGGGCAGTGTATGTCTGTGAGTGTGTGTCTGTGTGTTTGTGTGTACTGTAGGAGTGGTGCAGTTTCCTATCAGCTCCATTAAAATAGTTTCAATCTGAAGCAAACAAACAACTGCAGCTACCTGCTGTAACACACACACACACACACACACACGCACGCACGCACGCACACACACACACACACACACACCTTGGATGTAAAAGTTGTTGGTCGGCAATGCTGTTATGGTTTTCTATCTACTGCTTATTTACTGTAAGTAAGACTCTAAATAATCTCTTTAAATGAATGGACGGTAATGGATTAAAAACGGCAAAAGTCTGATAGACAGCAAAGGTCTGACTCAGACAGAAATCTCCCCTCTCAAAGAGGAGAAGGTAGAGTTCACTCAGCGCCAGAGCAGGCAGGAGATGGTGGACAGGTATTGAGAGAAGAAAGAAAGAGTCTCAGACCTAACCATGCTGGCAACACTTGACGACCAGAGGAAAGAATACCAGAGGAAGGTGGACCTGTTGGAGAAGCAGATCCTTCAGAGGGACACTGACATTCTGGATCTCAGCAAGGTCGAGGATGGTCTCTCCATGAAAGTCTCAGAGACCACAAACCTGCTGCGGAATAAAGAAGCTGGGATCCTTCAAAGCCTGGCAGGCTAAATTCAAAGGCAAAGGCATTGAAATGACGTTGGTTTTGTGAAATATAGGTATAGGTCATTTCCCTAACTGAAACCCTATGATGTGAGCTAACCGTCCTCTGATTTCTGACAGTCTGTCGAATGGCCATCGTAAAATAACCTCATGCATTTAAAGTAACCAGTTAGTTAAACCATTTAGAAATAGACTCCTCTGTTTCTCAGAACAGCAACGCTCTCATTCTGGTGAAGAGCGTCAGATCATATACAAAAACACAATCCTGTATGTATGTGATATTTAGCCATTGACTGAAATCTTTGGGATTTTTTTAGCCAAAAAAAGTTAGCCTGCTCCTTGCATCAGATGAGGGACGTTTGTTTTACTGACCTCATTGAAGATGGCCAAGTTCTCACACTGCAGAGCCTTGGTTTTGTGGGTAAAGCCTGGAGGACAGACAGGAAGACAGACAGACAGTTAACCATTGCAACAGCACTGATGGAGGAAGTACTCAGAGCTAGTTTTGATATCTTTATACTGCTGTGATACAAATCAAGGATTCAAAAGATTCAAAAGGTTTAATGTCTTAGACAAATGTCCTGTATATATGATATGAAAGACTTGGGTCACAGGTTCCTTAACAATGCAATTTAAATATATACAAGACATAAAAAAAGAAAATGACTGCAAGCTCCGGCGTTAAGAAGTCTGTGTGGCTTAACCTTGAGTCATATTTTGAACTATGAGAAAATGTATGTTTTGCATTAATGATCTGATACTGCAAAGTTACCAGTATCATTCAAATATTGTGTCTTTGTTTTTTTATGTGTGAAGGGTATTATTTTGAGAAATATTCAAATCAAATACATTCAAAAATCAGGATCAATCTGAATCTAACAATGATACTGTGTCTTACACTGCCTAGTATTTATTTATTGTGTGAAAATTAAGTTAGACTTTAAGTCTCACTTCAAATTGAGTATTTTTATGGTGTGGTATTTTTTATGCTGAAGAAGAAGACATACTTTATTCATCGACATTTACTACATCATCTACACAGCCAGCTAAAAAAACACCTTAAAACACAGCAAAAATTGCTTAACAAATTACTTCTTCTTTTTTTTTTAAATGGTAGAAGTTAAACAGAAATAACGCTAGAATCAGATAACATCACGGAAGGCTTTGCAATAACAGAAGCAACTGACAGCCTGCTGTATTTCCTCAGGCAGGGTATTTTTTTATTATAATATTACATCATATTTATTAGTTAATATTTTTATATTAATAATCTAAACAAGCAAAGTTCAGTTGATGAATTTAGTTGGAGCTGAAGTATAAAAATAAACATGAACTGGAAAAACTCAAGTAAACTGCAATAACCTCAAGAATGAATGTGAGTTACTGACCTCTGAAGCACAGCTCCACCTTTCTGTCACATCGTCCAGGCAGGTTGGAGATCTTCTTCAGATTCACACTGATGGACATGATGATCCTGTCTGTCTGTACACCTGTCTGTGTTCAGCTGTCTGTCTCTCTACATCGTGTCTCACTGTAGTCGTCTCCTCTGCTCTCTTCGACTGCTGGAAACTAACTGCTGTGTGTGTTTTCTGTCCAACAAGGTATATAGGAGGTACCTGAGAGTGTGTGTGTGTGTGTGTGTGTGTGTGTGTGTGTTAGGGCAGGTCTTCTAATGTTTGAGAAAGCAAATAGAGTTGCTCAACTAGTTTCCTTCTCAGAAAATACACACACTGAAACACACTTAGCCCAGTCACCTCAGTATAACAATATGAAAACTACTCTTAACCCAAATCAGATGTTATCAAAGTATTTAATTAAAGTTATTAATTTATAAATGAAGTCGAGTGTGTGTGATGTACTGACTGCTGTTTCTCTGGAGGGAAAATGAAGCTAGAAGCAAGAAAAGGACAAGAAAACACAAAGTACAACACACTTTACTTGTAACTTTAACCTGGGGACATCATGAGCCCAACATTTTAGTTTTCCACATATCTCTATCAAATCTGGAAGCCATATCTGGGACAGTTATATCTATAGGCTGTAGAGAAGAAGCAACGGTCTTGTAGTTAAATCAAATGAAAGCATTACTTGTCCCTGGTGTTACAGTAAAGTATGATTTAATATAACATGAATTGTTTGTTGCTGTAGGACAGATGGGAAAAGTGTTCAAATTATCGACTTAATAAAATAATGTAACACATAATCCATTACCAGTAAAACCCTGTTTGTAAAGTCTTATAAAGTAAAATCCTGATCCAAAGGTGCTTGATGTAAAAGTACTTGCTTCGTTCCTGTGACTGATCATTATTATGCAATTCATTAATATAATGTATTTTGGCTATAAATGTTTTTTTAATTGCCACTTAAAGGTGGGGTAGTGGAGAGTGGGGTAAGTTGAGCCATATTTTAGTTATGCTGTCCTCTAAGCAAAGAGAAATGACACATAGTAAAAATGAAAACACATCTATAATTCAGGATGTCTCCTATCAATGGCAATAATAATAATTAGTATTTGATCAAGGGCAGTGAAAATATTACTTCTTTAAAAAAAAAAGTATTGTGGCTCAACTTGCCCCGGGTTAGGGGTAAGTTGATCCAGGTCAGGGGGTAAATTGAACCACTGTTCAAACCTGGGCATACCTGTTCAAACCTGGGCATACCTACAACAAATCTTAAAGGTAACTATAAACAATAAATAACAAACCAAATACAAGATTAGTTTTTCAAATATTTTTAATATAAATTTCGATTGAATTTACTTTTTTTTTTAACATGTTAAAAGGAAAAGTAATCATACAAATGGTAATACAATTTCATACATCATCTTACCACTCAAACACAGGGTAAATTCAACTTTAAATGTAATAATAATAGTAATGCATTTTATTTATATAGCGCTTTTCACAACTCAAAGACGCTTAATGTAAATGTAGCATACAATGAGCTCTTATTATCAACTTGGCCTACTTTCATTCATTTCTCCATTGAAAAACTGGCTCAACTTACCCCAAGGCCCATGGTTCACTTTACCCCATAGCCACCATTTTAGAAAAAATAGCCTTCACATGGTTTAATAATAATAATAGATTTAATTTGTTAGCGCTTTTACAGGTGCTCAAATACGCTTTACAGATATAGTGAAGAGAAAAGAAAAAGAAGGAAGAACAAATACATATATAGTTAGTCAAATAATACGCAGCCAACACATAAACACATACAATATGTGTTTAAACCTGGATACTTTTTTTTTGACATGACAGCCAATATATCTGACATCTAGAAAATGTACTTTGACAAGCAAAAAACGTTTTTTTGTAAAAATGTTTACTTACCAGACCACAATGAGTATCTCTCTTTCACAGGCAATGAGAAATGGGTGGAGCTTGCATAATTTCTGGTCACTTGATTACAACTATAAGGCGTTGCATGGGGCCTCATTTATAACGCCGTGCGTAGGATTCACGTGGGAAGGTTGCTTACGTAGTAGAAATTAAAAAAATAGGTACAGAAATGTTCCGACATTTTCCGATTCACCAAACATTGCCCACCGGCGAGGAAAGTGCGTACAGCACTTCCTACGCCGGTTTCCCTTTATAAATCACAATCGACTCGAAATGCGGTGCAGCTTTTGCGGGCTTCACGTAACGCCCATATTTGCCTATAAATAGTCAAAGAAACGCCCATTCATTCATTCATTCTGACTGACTTTAGGAAGAAGATCGCAGGAAATGACGACAGAACAGCTAAACAGTTATTTTGGGGAGGTGGAGATAAATCATATTGTTTGGTGGATGCAGTTTGAACCAGAGTAGCAGCATGGAGGTCGGATCGTCACCAAAATAAATAAATAAGTGGTCCGAAAAAGGTTAATGACAAAATACACATAGCCTTCCTCAGGCAGTGTGTTTGCACCGGGGACAGGAGACCCTCCCCCTTGATGAGAAACTGTAAGAAGTGATCGGGGAATCCCTCCGGAGTGGAGTCATGACGACTGGATCTGAATTATGTTTTTGTATTTGGTGGTTTGTGTCCCAGCTGTCGATCAGCTGTGCGCAGCGTCTCCACTGCAGCCTGTGCATCTCAACCCCCCCGCAGCAACTCTATATCCACCAGTTAAAGGAAATACAACCAATGTGTGGTGTTATATTTGCTGTACAATTGACCACATATGGTGTTCTTAGTTTCCATACCTCCTGTGTTTTACGAGCGACTTATCAAGTCTTGGCAAGCGGCATAAAACACGATTAAACATGATAGTATATAAAACCATGCTCGTATCTACAACCTATAGAAAAGCAAAACGGCGTCAGTTTAGACGTAATTCTGTCCTCCTGCTTACCGCATCATTTATGAGAAAACATTTCATAACATTAACACAACATATTCGAGGTGGTTTTAAATAACATATCCGTATTTATTTATTTCTCCAAGTTATGTTTTTGTGTGAGCACTGAGGAGTCGCAAACAGAAGTTTGTTTAATCATTGTAAGATTGGCTTTAATCAATGTTTGAAAATGAATTCTTCATATATGATAAATGAGAGGTAACATTTAATTAATGGTATTATTTCCACATATTTCTCTCCATTCTTCCTTCTGCCAACGGTGTCGCAGTTTCTCGTCTCTCCCGTTGTTGTGCTTAGTGCGTACGCATGGGTTAGAGTTTGCGTGGAGGACCGCACGTTTCCCCGTCAAGTTAGTATTTTATAAATCGCAAACATAGCGTAGAAACTGGCGTACGCCATCTTTTGAGCGTATATCCCTTTATAAATTAGGCCCCTGGTTACAGGGGGTGGTTAGTATCTCTAGGGCTCTGGTTCAACTTACCCACTGGCTCAATGTACCCCCTTCTCCCCTAGGTAGTTTTGGAGAAACCGGCCCGAGTGCGCTATAATTTGAAAATACACAGCGGGAAAAAATCTGCCACTTCCTTACAGAGCCCCTCCTCCAACACACGAACGCGCACATGACCAATGAGGGCACGAGATAAGTTTGTGCACAGATGGAAGGCTGACAGGCAGGTAGGCCATCCAGTTACTTTAGCCGGGGCGGCTAAAATGATTGGTTGTGCTTTTGACAGCGCCACGGCTTCCACAGATGACATTTTTTTTTTAATGGATTTTTTGTCAAAGCATTTAAGATATTCATTGCTATCGGATGTTAAGAGCATTCCATGGAATATAACAAAAAGTGTTTCTCAAACTTACCTCACCCACCTTTAATTAAAAATCAACACAATTACACATCGAACACTAATATAATATAAATATCAATCAAAAAAACATTTGTCCACCTGTTTTCACAGAAAAAAGTACTAAAGAAAAGGTATCCTGAATATTTCCCACGTGTTCCACAGTCATAACCAGGGGCCTCATTTATAACGCCGTGCGTAGGATTCACGTGGGAAGGTTGCTTACGTAGTAGAAATCCAAAAATAGGTACAGAATGTTCCGACATTTTCCGATTCACCAAAACATTGCGTACCGGCGAGGAAAGTGCGTACAGCACTTCCTACGCCGGTTTCCCTTATAAATCACAATCGACTCGAAATGCAGTGCAGCTTTTGCGGGCTTCACGTAACGCCCATATTTGCCTAGAAATAGTCAAAGAAACGCCCATTCATTCATTCATTTTGACTGACTTTGGCCCATTCCCAAACCGCCCCCTACCCCTCCGTTTGCGCGTTCGCGCGGAGGGTCCGCCATATTAGGCGCATTCACACTGCGGTACTTTTCCCACAAAGGTTCATGCGAACTTAGTTCATGAGAACTCTTTAGTTCGCATGAACTAAGTACAGATCGTGTTCACACCGGAAAAAGTCCCTGGGGGTGGATTAGGCAAATGAAGCCGCTGACGTCACTTCTTCTTCTTCTGCTTTGGGTTTACTGGCAGGCTACAAACAACTTCACGGCGGATACTGCCGCCCGGAGTCCCCGGCCGGAAGTCCCCGGAGTTGGGGACTGGCTTCAGTAGAAGCTGCTGGGAGTCCCAGCAGCTTCTACTGAAGCCTTCCGACTAAATCGCCAGAACGCCGACACCTCCTCATCTCCACCGCTCCCATGTTTTATTTTGTGTTGCCATAAGTTAGTCTCTCTGCGTTTCTGCGCTGGGCTAATGCTAATGCTAATAATGCTAATGCGAGGATAATAAAATGGCGGCTTCACAAAACTTTTGGGAGTGTTACGGGGCGTGGTTTGCAATCCGCCCAGCCAATCAGAAATATAGCTCTTTTCTCACAAAAGAGCCGCTCGAAAGTCCCTGCTCTCTAGCAGGGACTTTCGAGGGGGTAAAAAGGTTCTCATGAACTAATTTTAGTACCGGCTCTTTTTGGTGTGAACGCGATAAAAGAGTTCTCATGAACTAAGTTCGCATGAACCTTTGTGGGAAAAGTACCGCAGTGTGAATGCGCCTAATGAGGGCTGTTCCAAAGCAACGAGTGTGGAGGGGGAGTGGGCTATCAAGCCCTCAAACAGCGAGTCTGCAGCGGTGCTGACTTGAGACCGGTCTCTACCTGACCGGAGTCACGCTGTGTGTGTCCGTCAGGAAACAAGCTGTTAACAAGTAGTTCCAGCAAACATCCACTGATAAACTACGATGTTAACAACCTCATGATAACCTCATATGTTTTTAACTTAGGATCATACCTGTGTTTAGTCTAGAAAAAGGTAAGTGTGTGCATTTTATTATAAAGTTGTGTATATTTACAGACCGTTGCAAAAACTAAGAAGCTTATAAAACATCAGGTTTAAAACTAAAAGATCTTTGAAACACAATGAAGATGTTTGGAGTTTTATTTGAGTTATTCATTTAAACTTGTTGTCTAAGAGATGCTGATTTGAAACCGTTGTTACATAGAGTTACGGCATTTCCTGTTTCTGCCGGAGAGAGGGGAGGCCGTCCCAAAGCTTGCTGCTGTATTTACTCCCTCCATCTGACAGGAGGGAGCCTCGTTGAGCTGCGAGTGTGGCTACAGACGGAGTTCACTCCATCACGGAGGGGTAGGGTCGAGGGAGTGGTTTGGGATTGGGCCTTTATGAAGAAGATCGCAGGAAATGACGACAGAACAGCTAAAAAAGACATCTCACACCGTGTCAGATGTTGGTTATTTTGGGGAGGTCGAGATAAATCATATTGTTTGGTGGATGCAGTTTGAACCAGAGTAGCAGCATGGAGGTCGGATCGTCACCAAAATAAATAAATAAATAAGTGGTCCGAAAAAGGTTCATGACAAAAAAAATACACATAGCCTTCCTCAGGCAGTGTGTTTGCACCGGGGACAGGAGACCCCCCCCCTTGATGAGAAACTGTAAGAAGTGATCGGGGAATCCCTCCGGAGTGGAGTCATGACGACTGGATCTGAATTGTGTTTTTGTATTTGGTGGTTTGTGTCCCAGCTGTCGATCAGCAACTATATATCCACCAGTTAAAGGAAATACAACTAATGTGTTGTGTTATATTTGCTGTACAATTTACCACATGGTGTTCTTAGTTTCCATACCACTGTGTTTTATGAGCGACTTATCAAGTCTTGGCAAATGGCATAAAGCATGATTAAACATGGTAGTATATAAAACCATGCTCGTACAACCTATATAAATGTAAAACCGCATCATTTATGAGAAAACATTTCATAACATTAACACAACATATTCGAGGTGGTTTTAAATAACATATCCGTATTTATTTATTTCTCCAAGTTGTTTGTGTGTGCACTGAGGAGTCTCAAACAGGCGTTTGTTTAATAATTGTAAGATTGGCTTTAATCAATGTTTGAAAATGAATTCTTCATATATGATAAATGAGAGGTAACATTTTATTAATGGTATTATTTCCACATATTTCTCTCCATTCTTCCTTCTGCCAACGGTGTCGCAGTTTCTCGTCTCTCCCGTTGTTGTGCTTAGTGCGTACGCATGGGTTAGAGTTTGCGTGGAGGACCGCACGTTTTCCCGTCAAGTTAGTATTTTATAAATCGCAAACATTGCGTAGAAACTGGCGTACGCCATCTTTTGAGCGTATATCCCTTTATAAATGAGGCCCCAGGAGAGAAATCACAATCATTATTTATTTTTCTCACTTTCCTCCTGAAACAAAGTAAATACATTATTTTTCCAAATATGTTTTTATTATTGTTTTCTACCAGGCAGTGCTCATACAGACATGATATAGAGTAACTGGTTATACTGGTTTTAGTTATACTGGTTGGTTTAAGCAGTTGTGTGAATAAGTGAGCGGTGGGGCTGGTGGTCACATGATGATGTGGATCAACAAGGATGTAAACAGAAAAAGAAACGTTTAACAGATACAAAGTGAGCCGTGCAGCAAAGATAATTGTAATTCTCTCTGATTTCTATAATGATTGTTTTCACTTTATTCCATCAACAGTCTGGTTCAAATGAAAACTCCATGATGTTCACCACTTTAAACCGAACATGTGAAAACAAAGGTTCCCTTCAAATAGAAACACACATTAAACAAGTCACTGGCAATGTAGAAGAATACAAAAAGATGTCATGGCAGCCTGACGGGGACAAACTTCAAGTTACAGAATCCGCTGCAGTTTGGCAAATGATATTAAACACAAACTCTGACATCATGGTCCACTTCATTAGATATTTCAAGTTCTATTCCGACTGTTTCAATTCTCAAATGTTACAATTTAAAACCTTATTATGTTGGCATCATGGAAAACTGAAACCAATTTGATCCAAACAGCCGACACTGATGGCACCTCAGAGGCAGAAGGATTTGTCAATCTCACTTCCTTAACTAACCAGCTATTATCACACATCTTTTGATTTAAATGAAGAATAAATCTTGTCGCTTAAGTTGAAAAAAGTATCAGCGCAACAAATATACGAAATCACTTTAATAAAATGGACCCTGCAGAAAAACAGCAACAATGTCTAAGTGAAGTTTCTGTAGAGGAAGCGTTGGCAAACAATGACTTAGTTGGCAATGTAACATTAACTGTGGTTTTTCTGCAGAGAACATGAGTTTTGACCCAATTTGACAATAGAAGTGTGCATGTTTTTAGAAGAACACCTTTGGTTAATAAGCAGATCAGATTCAGTCAGACTCTCAGTGTGATGCTCAGGTCCCATGCTCACAAAGGAAGGAACCAAAACATGAAGAGGACAGCAGCACTTTTGTTATTACCTGGTCCAAATGCCATGGTAGCATAAATGGTGCTGGAAGAAGCAACCAGAGTATTTGTGGAAACTCTTCCCGTTACAGAAACAGAGCCCCGTTAATCGATGAGGCAAAGAAGGCGAAGAGGGAGAGTTTTCAATTCCTTTGTAGTGTGTACATTCCAACAATAAAACCCTACGTGGGAAAGAGTTGTTTACACTTTAAAATGCGCCTTTATGGTACATTCACAATTTGGAGCCAAGATGGTGGCACTGAGAGTCGTGACAGAACAGTCTGGAAGCAATAAAGCTGAAGCGCTAAAACTACAGTAAGGCAATAGTAAGGTTTTATATTAAGTCTGTATCAGTAAAGCTATGATAACAAATATATTATCATTCATGATAACATTTTCCAGCATTGAGTGCAAGAGCAAAGTGCTAAGTATGGATACCTGAAGCTAATCAGGCTCTGTGATTGTTAAACACAAGCGAGTTAACACGTGATTTGCATAGAGAGTGTGCAAGCAGCAGAGGGAATCAAAGTCAATCATCTATTCTAAACTACATCATCATTACACCTATGAAGAGAAAAGTATGAACAAATATAATTGTTTAACTGGGGAACAACTGCTGTGGCATTCTGATTGGCTGACAGCTGAATGCTTCGTTATGATTGGCTAGCAACACATTAGGTTGGACCCTGAAGAGTGGTGAGACCCTGGAATGAGATGAGGGTGGGCCTTCAGCTTTAAAGGTGGGTGTGGGGAGTGCAGGGGTTGCGTTGAGGCTTTGAGGCTGCCAGGTTTAGGATTTGGGGGCCGCAGCTTTGGCTGGGGGTTTAGGGGGGTCGAAGCCTCTCATTTTGAAATAAGAAACCAGCTGGTTAGGAACCTCAGCGAGGACAGACTTAGCCAGAGACGCCGGTGGAACCTGCAGAGAGACAGAGAGATGTTAGTGACTGACTGTGATGTCAGAGGAAGTGCTAATAAGTCTGTCTTGAATCAACAGGTTCCAGATGATCATTGAAGCAACTGTAACAGTTCTTCCTGTTCTGTTTGAGTTTACCAATGTACTTCCAATAGGTTCACTTCAGTTCATCAATTTGTCCCATTCGGATACATTTGACTTAAACATAAACAATATGACATATATTAATACAACAATAAAACGAGACCTCAGCTGCTCAGCAACACATCCAACTCAAACTCCAGGGTGTCCACAGTGAATACAGAGAGCAACACGACGATCCCAGTTTTAAAACTTGCTTTTTAAATGTTGCCGTTGTTTTTTAATTGATTGTCTGTCTAATCTTTATATTTTCTCAGACACAGCTCGAATGCAAAAAGGTGACGGTTAGTTCCTTCGCTTTCATTGTTCTCAGTAGCTTTGGTCACAAAGGGCTAACAGATACTGATACACAACAGATTAAGGCCACTGTAGACAAATAATACCGTTACTTTAATGCAGTGTTGGGACTAACGCGTTACAAAGTAACGGCGTTACTGTAACGCCGTTATTTTTGGCAGTAACTAGTACTCTAACGCATTACTTTTTAAATTCAGTAACTCAGTTACCGTTACTACATGGTGCGTTACTCCGTTACTGCGTTAGTTATTTTATATAGTCAACAGCCAGGCGAACAGAGATGAGAACTGTTCTTAAGTACAGTACTTGAGTAAATGTACTTAGATACTTCCTGTGTCACATGCGGAGACGGGCTGTGGGCGTGTTTGTGTTGTTTACCAACAAGACTATCATGGCGGCGGCGGAGCTCAAGTCTAGTTTCTCCACCTGGAGATATTCTCACTATTTCACTTTTGTCGAGCACAAAGAAAAGAAAGTTTCTGTTAAATGTAAATTGTGTCCTGGCGGGTCAAAGAGCCTATCTACTGCCCAAACCAGTAATTCAAATCTCTTAAAACATCTGCTAAAACAACATGCTGGGACGAAGCTAGTAACTAAGACCGGCACAGACCCAGACTCAGCCGACGCCACTCCACCTCCACCTAAGCAACAGCGGCTGGATTTTAACCAAGGGACTGCTAGGGAAAAGTCGATAAAGCCATTGCACGGTATGTTGTAGAACACATGCAGGCTATTGCTACAGTGGAGTCACCCGCTTTCTGGGAGCTAGTTAGCATGATACCATGTCCGGGCGGCACACGGCATATGGGACGGAAAACTTTTTCCAACTACCTGGAGAAAGAATATACAAAAATGGAAAGCCAGCTAATATGGATGCAATCCAGATTGCATATAATGCTTTAGATCATAACTTGTTGGCAAGACAACCCACTGGACCATTTTTATTTTTGTTTAAATCAAAAACTAAAACAACACTTTCTGTGTATTCCACCTGCCTATATCATCTGACTTGTTTTTTTTCCCTTCCCGTTCAGAGGGCCAGCAATCATTGTTTTCCTTTGGTCGACAATACTAGCGTGCATTACACTCTTGAGCAGGGTATCACATTCAAGCCACAATTAATGAAAGTGTCTACTTCATTTTTACCCAGCTGGAGGCAGAAGAAAGGTTAGCAGGGGGAAAGACCTCTAGAGCTACAGACCAGAAGTGCCACAAAGGATGAATCCTTGTGGTTGCTGCTTTGTTGTTGTTTATTTCTTGAGTAACAGTCCAACACACACACACACACTTACATCTTTGAAGTTTCTGAAGGGGACAAACTGGACGATGTCCCTGGCGACGGCCTCCCCCACCGTGGACCTCAACACGCCGTCGTCCCCGTCCAGCAGCTCCATGGCCTTGAAGTCAGCCGGGCCCACCCCCACGATGATGACGGACAGGGGCAGCCGCGACGCCCGCACGATGGCGTCCTTCGTCTGGTCGAAGTCAGTGATCTCACCGTCAGTGAGGATGAGGAGGACGAAGTATTGCTGCAGAGAGATACAGACGGAGATGAGTGTGTGTTTTTGGTTGTTTGTTGTGTGCGTGTGTGTGTGTGTGTGTGTGTGTGTGTGTGTGTGTGTGTGTGTGTGTGTGTGTGTGTGTGTGTGTGTGTGTGTGTGTGTGTGTGTGTGTGTGTGTGTGTGTGTGTGTGTGTGTGTGTGTGTGTGTGTGTGTGTGTGGTGTCCTCACAGCGGCATTGTTGCTCTGCGCTGCTTGGGAGGCGATGCCAGCGACGTGGTTGATGAGGGGGGAGAAGTTTGTGGGTCCAGAGAGTCTCAGCTGAGGCAGGACCATCCTGTAGGCCTCCACGATGCCCTGGACACCTGGCATAGAAGAAGTTTAACAGAGGGGAAAAGATTTAGTCATATGTCGAGCAGCTGAGACAATCTAGGGAAATATAGAAACAGTAAATCAGGTTATCAAGTTCGGGTTGATGACAGGAATTCTCTGTAGTTCTTGTCAAACTCTGCTGTCGTTACCCAGGGAAATAAGAAGTGTGTACTTGTGCTTAACAATATCGATTGAAGGAGACGCCTCCTCCAAAACACATTTCAGCACACAACTGCCATAGAGATAATCTGACCTTAAATTGCTCAAATCATTATGGTAATTTATCTGAACACATTTTCAGAAGCATTTATTTCACCGAAAAGCAAAGATCAGGGAAACATTTGTTTTGGTCTCCTTTTCAAAGAGGGTGTGACCATTACGTTGGGCACCAATTAGTTACAATCCTTACAGGTTTATACAAATTAAAGTAGTAAAGAGTAGCTCCATCTGGACTAGCAACAACACTGAAATGCTTCTTTAGTATCATTATATCAGTACTTATCATTTCATATTGTCACAAACATCATTAGTCCCTGGTACCATGTCTTTGCAGAAGGAGTATTTCAACTTCAGAACTTTAAACAAGAGATAGTGAAAGATTTAGAGTACAGGACTGTAACTGCGTGTGAATACCTTGGCAGAAGGGGTTGGCGGGGTTGAAGTTGAGGGCGAACTGATGATTTGCAGTCTGAAAGATCAATACAACAGATAAACAAAAACAATCTACAGGTCTGATTGGCTGCTAGCAAACCTGATGCTGTTATTTCAACATTCAATTTTATATATTTTATAAAAACTGATTGAATCTGCCGTGTTGTGATTGGCTGCTTACCTGGTAGTCTGGAGGCAGTTTGGCTCCAAAACCAAACGCTGGGAAGAGTTTATCACTGAAACAGGAAAAGAGAGAAAAACACATAAATAATAGCATATTATATTTTCTACCAGGATTCAGAGTTTTTGTTTCAGAATGTGCATATTTTTGATTGCGTAGTTGTTTCCCCAGGTGTGTGTGAGTGTGCACTCACGTGTCGTAGTCCTGCACCACGTTACCCACGGACCACAGAGCCGACAGGTACTGGTTCAGCCCGTCTTGGCTCATGTAGTGGAGAGACTTGGGCGTGCGAGGGTCTCCGTTAGAGCCGGTGAAGTCGACCCCCACCTGCAGTGTCACACATTCATCATCGTATCAGCTAAAAAAACATAACATTTAATAGGTTTGATTTTATATATATATATATATATATATATATATATATATATATATATATATATATATATATATATATATAAAATGATGTGGACTTGACTGTAATTGGTGGATTAAAATGTGCATGTATTGATGTTAACATACAGTGAAGTTGATCTGGCAGCCGCCCATCACATAGTCCAGGAAGGTGTACTGAGTTAACATCTGCAAACACACAGTGAAACATTCAAGAAACAATCGCAAAAGTGAAGCATGACTAGTTTATATATGTTTTTCACAGCACAAAATATCACTGCAGACAAAGGCATCACATGGTCTGGGAAAGATGCATCTGAAACAAGATGTGGGATGTAATCGAGTACATTTAGTGCTGTAATTGAGGATGACTTTGAAAAGTATTTACATTTTTACTCCACTACATTAAATAAAGTAAATATTGCAATTATTTAACTTTTTACTCCACTGCATTTATATGACAGCTTTGGTACCTTCTCAGATTCATAGTCGACACCAGTATTTTCAAACCAGCACTGTAGGGAAAAGGAAAACTTTGGAAGAACTCCCCCTTTATGGTTTACAAAGTAGGGAACTCTGGGTAATGTGGTCTTTACCTTGCTGTTCTTCAAAGATACGACTCCAGAGTTCTTGTAGCTCTTCTTCTTCTTCTGTTTATCGGGGTGGATGCAGTCAAATGACACCTGGAGGACAACGCACCAGACACGTTAAAAACCTCTGAAGCGTGCGAATATAACAACACAAATGATTTTATATTCCCTGAGCTCACCGGGGAACCACCTGCAGCTTTCATCAGCTCGGAGACTTTAGTGGTGAAAGAACCAATCAGATCATGAGTGCCATCGCTGTCATAGTCAGAGCAATCCACCTGCAGAGGGGGGAGCAGAGCTCATGTTAACTGTTAGATTTGATGGGCTGTTTTGACTGAAGTTGGATTCTGATTGGACGAACCTTCAGTGGTCTTTCCAGGTCGGAGCCGCAGAACGTCTGCAGGGCGACGGTGAACTTCTTCCAGGAGGGACTCAGATTGTTCTTCACCACCTACGCACAATGACACAAACAGGCATCATTAGCCATTTGTCACCATCGTTTTAATTTAAATGACATCATACTCTGTGTGTGTGTGTGTGTGTGTGTGTGTGTGTGTGTGTGTGTGTGTGTGTGTGTGTGTGTGTCCTCCCCCCCCCTCACTTCTGTCAAGCGACTATGTTAACCATTTTGAAAAAAAGGTTGATGATATTCACTCTTCTTTTTCTCACTCACCTTTACTCACCGCTGGGTCACCAGACCCTCCTTTCACCCACACACTAACCTCCTTTTCCCCTCTCTCTCCAAGTGAGGTTCTTACCCTCATTACCTCTGCCCGCCCTACCACCTGTCCTCTGGCCCCTATTAGGGATGCCAGCGATTATTCGATTATTCGTTACAGTCTCCATAATCTAATATTATTTTTAAAAATCGATTTTATTTATATATATTTTTTTATTATTTATATGTTAATTTTTTTTTTCTGGCTTAGTTTTAACCAAAAAATTGACTAATGCTAATAATAGTAATAGTATTAATAATTGTAAATGGCCATTGGTCACACCACCAGTTGTTTTACTGTAAACTTGGAGGAAGCCTGCGTGCAGAGCAGACTGCTGCTGCAGCACGCTACACACCGACCCCGCCCCCCCCCTCTCCCTCACACGTGCGACTAAAGATGAGCAAAGCGGCAGGTAAAAAGAGTTCCTCGTGGAACTACTTTGAACTTACAAGTCCAAAGGAAGTGAAATGCAAGCTCTGCGAAAAGACGTTGGTATATCACAGCTCAACCTCAACAATGCGTTCGCATTTGAGTGCGAAGCCAAGAGGTTACAGAGAAAGACGCAGCACAGCCGGCCATTACCAACTTTACTTCGAGGCCACGTCGTTGTGATGACATGCGTGCAGGTGAAATAACTGCACTAATCATCAATATGCTAGTGAAGGACATGTATTTCAATGCTGCTATTATTAATACAGGCTACATGATGGTGGTTTATTTTGTTATTTTCTAAAGTGCCTGTCATTGCCTTTATTTGAAGATGCGTGATGCGCGCACAATGTATTTATTGCAATGCTGCTATTATTATTAATACAGGCTACAGCCTGTATTAATAATGGCATTGCAATAAATAAATTGCTATAATAATATTTATTGCAATACTGCTATTATTAATAGAAGCTGTAGCCTGTATTTAATAATGGCAGCATTGCAATAAATACATTGTGCGCGCATCGCGCATCTCCAATAAAGGCAATGACAGGCACTTTAGAAAATAACAAAAAATAAACCTACATCATGTTGATGTAGGTTTATTTGTCGTTTATGTTGTTTGTACTGTTAAACATGTTCCAGTAAAATTAAAAAAACGGAATTCCTTTTGTCTGAGTTTATTTTTCTTCTGCGGAGGGGGGGGGGGGGTCGGTCGAATAATCGATTATTATTCGCCAGGGCTGCCGAATAATCGATTTTGATCATGGTCAGTTTCTGGCAACTCTAGACCCTATCCCTTCAAACCTCCTTCAGACTATCGTTCCTGACATTCTACCGTTTCTCACTTTCAAAATAGTCTTAAGGAGGCAAGAGTAAACCCTCTCCTAAAGAAACCCACTCTCAACCCCGTCTGATGTTATAAACTACAGGCCTGTCTCTCTCCTCCCGTTCCTGTCTAAAACACTTGAACGCGCTGTCTTTAAACAACTCTCCTGTTATCTCCATCAGAACAACCTTCTGGATCCGCACCAGTCTGGTTTCAAGGCAGGTCACTCCACAGAAACTGCTCTCATTGCTGTCACTGAGGAACTGCACACTGCCAAAGCAGCATCCCTCTCCTCTGTCATCATCCTGTTGGACCTGTCAGCTGCATTTGACACGGTGAACCATCAGATCCTCCTTCGCACTCTCCAAGAACTTGGAGTTTCAGGCTCTGTACTTTCCCTCCTCACCTCATACCTCAAAGACCGTACCTACAGGGTAACTTGGAGAGGGTCTGAGTCCGACCCTTGTCAATTAACTACAGGGGTCCCTCAGGGCTCTGTTCTTGGTCCCTTCCTCTTCTCCCTGTACACAAACTCGCTCGGATCAGTCATTAGCCCGCATGGGTTTTTCATACCACTGCTATGCTGACGACACCCAATTAATTCTGTCCTTTCCCCGCTCAGAGACCCAGGTCGTCGCACGCATCTCTGCTTGTCTAGCTGACATCTCTCAGTGGATGTCTGCTCATCACCTCAAGCTCAACCTTGACAAGACTGAACTGCTTTTCCTTCCGGGAAAAGATTGTCCCACTCTTGACCTGACGATCAACATCGTCACCTCTGTTGTTTCCCCGACTCAGACTGCAAGGAATCTGGGAGTAATCCTAGATAACAACCTGTCCTTCACTGCAAACAACCCGTTTCTGCAGATATATACGCTGTACAACATCAGGAAGATTCGTCCCCAGCTGACCCAGAAAGCCACGCAGGTTCTGGTCCAGGCTCTCGTCACCTCACGCCTAGACTACTGCAACTCCCTCCTGGCTGGTCTAGCTGCATGTGCCATCCGACCTCTGCAGCTCATCCAGAATGCAGCGGCTCGTCTGGTCTTCAACCTTCCAACATTTTCCCACACCACTCCGCTCCTCCGCTCCCTTCACTGGCTCCCGGTAACTGCTAGAATCCACTTCAAGACACTGGTACTTGCATACCATGCTGCGAATGGATCTGGCCCTTCCTACATCCAGGACATGGTTAAACCGTACACCACAGCGCGTGCACTACGCTCTGCATCAGCCAAACGACTCGCTGCACCCTCGCTGCGAGGGGGACCCAAGTTCCCATCAGCAAAAACACGTGGGTTTGCTATCCTGGCTCCAAAATGGTGGAATGAGCTCCCCATTGACATCAGGACAGCAGAAAGCCTGCACATCTTCCGGCGCAGACTGAAAACTCATCTCTTTCGACTCCACTTCGAGCGATAGAATTACTAACAAGGCACTTATATACTAATAAAGGACTGGCTTATCTATAGCCATTTGAGTAGCACTTGAAATGTTTGGCTCTATGAAACCTGATGTACTTATATGATTCTGTTTTCTTCAGGGTTGTGTCTTCCTGGTCGAATGTACTTATTGTAATTCGCTTTGGATAAAAGCGTCAGCTAAATGCAATGTAATGTGTGTGTGTGTGTGTGTGTGTGTGTGTGTACCTCTGTTCGATGGACCAGCTGCCACTTTCCGTCATCTGCTTTTTTGAAAAACTCCAAGAATGGATCAGACTTCCCAAAAGTATCCTGAACAGAGAAAAGACATGTCATTCAGTGTGTTTACATTTGTTAAGTGACTGAATCACAGCCTTGTTTCTCCAGTAAGCAGAGATGCTAAATGAGAAACCCGTTATCAGTAATCAGGTTATGGGATTATAGAAATATTAATGAGGAGAAAGCAGATTTAGTTTGCCACTTAACCAGGTTTCTAAACTGCAGAGAGAGAGAGAGACATACAGACAGAGAGACAGAAAGACAGACAGACAGACAGACAGAGAGAGAGAGAGAGAGACTATGATATGATTACCCTCAAGCAAGGCCAGAACCACTCCTGTCCCCAGGGGTCCTACCCCAACGGAAGCTACACCCTGACCCACCGAGTTATGCTCAGGCAGTGAAGAGAACAGCAGGCCCAACCCTTACCACCACCACCCATGTCCCTGAACCCACCCACACCCCCCAACATGACGAGCTGAGAGACATCCAGCAAATGCTCAGCCTGCTCTGCTCTCACCTGAGAGGTCAGGTACCACAGTAGACAATTAGTAGCCATTGTTTGTTTTCTTGCTTGTATACAGTAGACAAAAAAAAAAACTGTTCTGTAAAATTGTTAAATCTATCGTATATTGAAATCCCATATATCTAATGTGTTCTTAAATCAACCTACCGTACTTATTGACAACCAGCGATTTGGGAGTTTCTCATTTTAATGTTGAATGCTCTGAATCTTTCTCTGTTTTAATGCAATCTAGATCATTTATTATTTCATGTTGGAATGTCCAGGGTCTGAGGTCCTCTGCTTTTGGCCTTAAGAGCAGGACCCCAGACTTCACCAAAGAGTTAGGAGATGTAGATGTGATGGTTTTACAGGAGACCTGGAGTAGAGGAGACATGTCCACTGGTTGTCCCTTAGGCTATAGAGAGATAGTGTTCCCATCCACCAAACTCAAAGGAGTGACCCAGGGCAGGGATTCAGGAGGAATGCTGATTTGGTATAAGGAAAAACTTGTACACTCAATAGAACTCGTCAAAAAAGGCGAATTTTCAATTTGGCTCAAAATAAAAAGAGAGGTGGTCGCCATGGATACAGACATTTTCATGTGTACAGCATATATCCCCCCATCAGAATCACCTTATTATAGTGAAAATAGTTTCTCCATTCTTGAAGATGAGATCAATCAATACCAGGCCTAGGGAAGTGTACTGATCTGTGGGGACCTTAATGTCAGGACAGGTATAGAACCAGATTATATTAGCCCACAGGGAGACAAACATATACCTGGCCAAATCAGCATTCCCCTCCCTTCACACTCCCACAGGAACAACTTTGACAAAACTGTCAACAAAAGCGGGCATCAACTACTGCAGCTGTGCCGAACGCAGGGCCTGTACATTGTTAACGGTCGGCTTCGAGGGGACTCCTTTGGTCACTACACACACAGCTCTCCTCTTGGCAATAGCTCAGTAGATTATAGCATCACACACCTCGACCCCTTCTGTCTGAGGGCATTCAGTCAGCTCCCTAACACCCTTATCTGATCATAGTAAAATGACACTCTACATTAAGAAGACAGTAACAGACCCTCACGCAGCAGAACCCAGTAAACTGAACTATACCAAACAACCTTATAGATGGACAAACAATAGCAAGGACGGGTATCAGAAAGCATTCAGACATCAAACAATTCAATCCCAATTAGACCATTTTCTATCCACCCCATATCCCCACAGTAATGATGGCCTGAATCAGGCTGTGTGGGATATTAACAGCATCTTTGACAATGTGGTAGATTTATCCAATCTGAAAAAACCCCAATATCATAAATCAAAAAAGTCAACCAATGAAAAGTGGTTTGATACAGACTGCAGACATCTGAGAAAAACCCTCAGAAGTTTATCAAATCAAAAACACAGACAACCTGACAATCCTGAGCTCCGCCTCCAATATTGGGAAACACTGAAACTATACAGAAAGAAAACTCAGAAACTAAAAGGGAGCAACATGTGCAGCAACCAACTTGAAATCATTGAAGAGTCTATTGATTTAAATCATTTCTGGAAGAAATGGCACTCTTTCAGCAAACCACACAAGGAAGAACTGGCTATTCAAAATGGGGACATTTGGAAAACACACTTTGAAAACCTGTATAGTACCGTTACACTGAATTCGGCCCCAAAATGATCTCCTCAACAAACTACACATCTAGAATCAGTCGTTAAAGACAACCAGAACCCTTTAGACTATAACATTACTGAGGAAGAGCTCCTGGCTAAATCCCAGGCCCTATAACCATGAAAGTCCAGCGGTCCTGATGGCATTTTAAATGAAATGCTGAAATTTAGCAGCCATAAGTTGCCATGTTGAAACTATTCAATCTCGTTCTGGGCATTGGACATTTCCCTGACATCTGGAGCAAAGGAATCATCACACCAATATTTAAAAATGGAAATAAATTTGACCCAAACAATTACCGAGGCATATGTGTCAGCAGCAACCTGGGGAAGTTATTCTGCAGCATCCTAAACAGCCGACTGCAAGACTTCCTCAGTGAACATAATGTCCTGAGTAAGAGTCAGATTGGATTTACACCATCGGACTACAGACCATATATATATACCCTCCACACCCTCATTAATAAACATGTTCACCAAAATAAGAAGATGTTCTCTTGTTTTGTAGATTTCAAAAAAGCATTCGACTCAATTTGGCATAACGGTCTGTTCCTGAAGTTGATTGAAAACGGTGTAGGGGGGAAAACATATGATATCATTAAAACAATGTATACCAATAATAAATGTGCGGTGAAAATTGGCAATATGGAAACAGATTTCTTCCCCCAAAGTAGAGGGGTGAAACAGGGCTGCAGTCTCAGCCCCACCCTATTTAACATTTATATTGATCAATTTGCAAAATCATTAGAACAATCCGATATCCCTGGACTCACCCTCTCTGACACACAAATTAAATGCCTCCTGTTTGCAGATGATCTAATATTGCTAGCTCCATCTAAGGAGGCATTACAACAGCAAATGGATCATCTGCAAAGCTTCTGTCAGATCTGGGTCCTGACGGTTCATCTGGAAAAGACCAGGATTATGGTCTTCCAGAAACGACACAGGGGTCAGGGAAACCCACACCGGTTCTTACTGGGCTCCACCGACATAGAACACACACACAGCTACACATATTTGGGACTCAAAATTACTTCGACAGGAAATTTCAATCTGGCCATTACTGATCTCAGAGACAAAGGAAGAAAGGCTTTCTATGCTATCAAAAAGTCTTCAAATATAGATATACCTGTTAGAATCTGGCTCAAAATATTCAATTCAATAATAGAACCAATCATACTGTATGGTAGCGAAGTGTGGGGTCCTCTTGGAAATCAAGACTTTGATAAATGGGACAAACACCCAATAGAAACCCTACATGCGGAGATATGCAAGAGCATCCTGAGAGTCCACAGGAACACCCCCAACAATGGATGCTGAGCTGAGCTAGGCCAATTCCCCCTTTTAATTAGGATACAAAAAAGAGCAGTCAAATTCTACAACCACCTAAAAACCAGTGATCCCAAGTCCTACCATTACAAAGCCCTCCATTGAGAGGAGTCCCCTCAACCAGCTGGTCCTGAGGCTCACCTCCTCTAACAGGACATGGCCTCAGGACAGCCCTCACACAATCTGGCCCAACCAAAATCATAGCTAAAGAAAAAGAAAATTACATCAACTATTGGACATGTACCACGAAAACCCAAAACAAACTTCAATGTTATTTGGCTCTAAACAGACAGTACACAGTGGCAAACTATCTGAGCGCCGTGACTGGTCCAACTGAGGAAGACATTAACAATGTACAGACTCAGTGACCACAGCCTGGCCGTAGAGACTGGCTGACACAGGCAGAGACCTGGCTGCCTAGAGAAGAGAGGCTGTGTCAGCTCTGTCCTCAGAGACAGGTGGAGACAGAGCAACACTTCCTGCTGCACTGTCAAACATACCAAGACATTAGAACAAAGTTCTTTACAAAGATAACATGTAAACTCCAAGATTTTGAATCACTGTCTGACCAGAATAAAATGCAACATGTACTTGGAGAAAATAATGCCCGCAGCATAGAAGCAGTGAAATATGTGAGCGTATGTCTCACAGCCTAAGAGACAACAACAACACATAACAGCTGTTCCTCTCAGCTCACTCTGATTGCTCCTCTACTTCATGTGTCTTTCTTTTCTTCCTTTCTTTCTTTTTACATTTGATACTTGAGGTTTGTAATATATTGTTGTAATTGTTTAATGAATGAATTGTATTTGTATTTTTTTTCTTATCATATATCCTTGACGCTTTGGCAATATTGTTCACCTGACATTCATGCCAATAAAGCATATTGAATTGAGAGAGAGAGAGACCGAGAGAGACAGAGAGAGAGACAGAGACAGAGACAGAGACAGAGAGAGAGAAGAGAGAGAGAGAGAGAGAGAGAGAGAGAGAGAGAGAGAGAGAGAGAGAGAGAGAGAGAGAGATGAGAGCGAAGACAGACAGACAGAGGGAGAGGGAGAGAGACAGAGAGACAGACAGACAGAAAGAGAGAGAGACAGAAGACAGAGAGAGACGAGGAGACAGAGAAGAGACAACGACAGAGCAGAGAGAGAGAGAAGAGAGAGAGGACAGACAGACGACAGATGGACGAGAGGAGGAGAGGGAGAGGGAGAGAGACAGAGAGAGACAGACAGACAGACAGACAGAGAGAGAGAGACAGAGAGAGAGAGAGACAGACAGACAGACAGACAGACAGACAGACAGACAGACAGAGAGAGGGAGAGAGAGAGAGAGGGAGAGAGACAGACAGACAGACAGACAGACAGACAGACAGACAGACAGACAGACAGAGAGAGAGACAGACAGACAGAGAGACAGACACACTCAAGTAAAACACACTAAAACACTCAAGTAAAAAGATCAGATTGGCTAAACTCAAACTATTCAATTTGATCCTGATTGTAGGTTACTTTCCTGACAGCTGGAATCGTGGTCTCATAACACCCATTTTTGTGCATTTGTGTGAACAGTAAATTGGGGAAGGTCTTTTGTAGTATTATAAATTCCCGGCTTATAGACTTCCTTACGAAACACAATGTCCTGAGCAAAAGCCAAATTGGATTCGTACCAAATCACCGCACATCAGACCACATTCACACCCTAATTGACAAATATGTTAATCAAAATAAAAGCAAAATATTTGCCTGTTTCAACGATTTCCAAAAAGCATTTGACTCGATTTGGCACGTTGGTCTATTCAACAAACTACTTCAAAGCGGGATAGGAGGAAAAACATTTGACCTAATCAAATCTAAGTACACAAACAACATGTGCAGCATCAAGATCGGACACAAGAGAACCACCTTAATTTCTCAAGAACGGGGAGTAAGACAAGGATGCTGTTTATCACCGGCCCTGTTCAACATCTACATTAACGAACTGGCCACCATCTTAGAACAGTCCACAGCACCTGGGCTCACACTCCACAAAACAGAGATCAAATTCCTGCTGTATGCAGATGATTTAATCCTGTTAAGCCGACACAAGAAGGACTTCAACAGAGTTTAAATATACTGGAAGGTTACTGTCAGACCTGGGCCATGGCAATCAACATCAAAAAGACAAAAACAATGATATTTCAAAAAAAGATCCAGATGTCAGGCAAACAACACTGACTTTACAATTGGGACACAGACAATAGAAAATTGTTCAGAATATAATTATTTAGGCCTGAAAATAAGTTCCACTGGAAGCTTTAATCAAGCTGTGAAGGAACTGAGAGAGAAACCACGCACAGCGTTTTATGCAATAAAAAGACAAATTCACATTCAAATTCACATTTTAATTTGGCTTAAATGACTTCAATCAGTAATACAACCCATCCTACTCTATGGAAGTGAAGTGTGGGGCCCACACACAAAGCAAACATTTGACAAATGGGAAAACCATCCAATAGAAAATGCTCACAATGAGTTTTGCAAACGCATCCTCCAGGTTCACAGGAGAACAACTAACAACGCCTGCAGAGCGGAATTAGGCCCATTTCCATTATTAATACAAATCCAGAAACGATCAATGAAATATTGGCTACATCTAAAAGAAAGTGACCCCCACTCCTACCACCACAAAGCCCTGCAGCATCAAGAGATGAACAAGAGTCCCCTCTCTCAGCTGGTCCTGACACTGTTCACAAACCGGTTCAAACGGTGATCAGGGCCAGGCTGAGCCCACATCTATAATGGCGCGTTTCCACTGCAGGCCTCGCTCGGTTTGGTTAGGCCTTATTAGGCCCGGCTCACTTTAATGCTGCACTTCCGTTACAGTTTAGGAACTGGGGTAGTTACTATAGTAACGCAGTGTAGGCGGAGCCGTGACGTCATCTTATACTAACATAGGACTGGCTTATCTATAGCCAGCTGACAAAGCACTTATATACTAACATAGGACTGGCCTATCTATAGCCAGCTGAGTAGCACTTGAAATGTGTGGCTCTATGATACCTGTTGTACTTATATGATTCTGTTTTTCTTCTGGGCTGTGTCTTCCTGGTCGTATGTACTTATTGTAAGTCGCTTTGGACAAAAGCGTCTGCTAAATGCAATGTAATGTAATGTAATGTAATCTTCAATGAGAGCCCCAGAAAAACAACACAGCCGTTAGCTCTTAGCACTCAGAGCTCACAGCTCTTCATATCTGTTCAGAAACTAGACAAAAGTTAAACAAGTACAAACTACAGTCTGCCTGTGTCATGGAGAATACAGTCGCTGGTTTATTTATGTCTGTATAGGCCGTTGTTGTGAGTGTGGACGGTCGGAGCATACATAACGTTAGCTTAGCCAAGCTCCATTTAGAAAACACGCATTTTAAAAGGGTGTTTCGCCTGCCGTCTGTCTGCAGACTTGTCAAAGCATTAATTCATGGTTTTTACTAACCGGTATCAGTATGTGGTTACTTCGGCATCATTTAGAAACGTGTATTACAATTAAATCACGGTCAAATATGTTCATCTTGTTGTAGTTGTAGCCCCCTTGCCAGCGATTCTCTCTCTAGTTTAGCATACTCAGCCCGACTCAGCCTGGTTGTTCCTGGCCCTAGAACCACGATTTAGTCGGGCCAGAAAAAAGGTGAGAAAGTAGCCCCGGGCCAAAACTAGGCCAAGTGGAAACGCAACCAAAAACGGGCCCCGCACGGCTCGGCACGCTTAAAGCGAGCTACCCGCTGCAGTGGAAACGCGCCATAAGAGTCAACCAAATGATAACCAGACAGACAGAGAGACAGAGACAGAGACAGAGACAGAGACAGAGACAGAGACAGAGAGAGAGAGAGAGAGAGAGAGAGAGAGAGAGAGAGAGAGCCTGGCCATAGAAACAGGCAGGTAGAAGAAAACATGGCTGCCAAAAGAGGAGCAATCATGCCCACAGTGTGGAGGAACTGCTGTGGAGACAGAGCAGCACTTCCTCACACAATGCCCAACTTTTGAACATGTACGGAAACAATTCTTCCCAAAACTCAAACATAAGCATCCTCAAATATTTAAAAATGAAAAACACTTCTGGGGGAATATAAAGAGAGCTGCATTGTGGCAGCACAGTTTGTCTCTGCCTGCCACAGTCTGAGGGAACCGGACTGAGCAGATACACCAGGTCTCACATCTTATGTATATATATCATATTCTATTTCGCATTAATGTATTATATGAATGAAATGAATCTATATTCCTTGTAAAAAAAAAAACATGTTCTTAGCAGTTTGTTTATAACTGTTTATTTGTGTGTATTTTTGTATAGATGTTACAACTATACATAGCTTTGGCAATACTGTATGTAAATATGGTCATGCTAATAAAGCTTTTGAATTGAATTGACAGACAGACAGACAGAGAGACAGAGAGACAGAGAGAGAGAGAGAGACAGACAGACATAGAGATAGAGATATTTTACGAGTTGCATAAGAACTGGTAAGATAGCAGACTTTCCCCCACAGAGACTTTATTTGGGCGGGCCGCCCAGGTATATTAACGGCCGCCCAAGTATAAGCGTCTGCTTTATGCACTCCGCACAAACCCTGCTGCGTGCTCACTAGCGCACCTCCCCCTCCCCAGTTCATAAAGTCATGTACCCCTCTAAAGGTCCGGTTTATTTAATTTTAAGGACAAAAAAGTGATGTGCACCCCCGCTTATATTATATTAAGTGTTAAATGGTACAACCTGATTTAGTGAATGACTGAAAACAAAGGAAGGACTTCACATATAAACTTAGTGGTGGATACAAGAAGAGATGAAGCAACACAGCCCTGAAAAGTTGGAGGTTGAGAAGAGGATAAGAAAGAAGATGAAGATAAGAAGGACAATAAATACAAATGGGAGGAGGAGGAGGAGGAGGAGGAGGAGGAGGAGGACGAGGTTTACCTTCTTGTCCAGGTTTTTAGCCTCAAACTCCAACTCAATGGCTCTGTTGTCCTTTATCTCCTCGGCTGTGATCTACACACACACACACATATTCTGATGATCAGAGAACAGTGTACAGGAAGTCACAAAGAAGAAACATATGTATCAGTTCAATCATTTGAACTAACACAGAGTACTTACAGTGATGCTTCCTTTGCCTGCAGGTTTGCCCTTCTTCAGCTGCAGAGGTCTGGTCAGAGTCTTACTGGAAACTATCTGAAACACACAGAGGAGGAGGAGAGGCCTGTATCAGTGACTACACCATATAAAAGCACTATGGAGAAATGCAGTCCATACAATCCAGAGGCAGGGTTGTGATTGCAGAGCTTGTCCAGCAGAGGACGCTGTGGACCTGAGAACATTTTGTAAATAAATGACGAGATGGCTGCTTAAAATTACTGTTTGGATTTTATGAACTAAAATGATTTAAACCAGTTTGCAGATATATTTAAAATGAAGTGTTTGTTTGTAAGTGATATAGGCCTTTTTACTTTTACTATTGATTGACATTTTATAGACAGAATGTCTCATCTAGTAAAGAAAATATTGTGCGGCGTAATCGCTAATACAGCAATTACAAACAATTAGTTGTTACTCAAACATAAAAATGCAATCCGTTAAAAACTGTCGTAGATACATTTGGATTACATCATGGATACATCAACCAAGAGGTTGAGAAGGTGTCACTTATTTACTTGTTTCAGTAGTTATTAAATATATAAACATTTTACTAGAAAAGTTAAGATGAAAAAAGGTTTAAGTAGAGACTGAATACACAAATCAGTTGGATGTTTGTCAGATGTAAGATAAGAAATGTATTTAGCCTAACTTAATAAATAGCTGGTCTGATGGTTTCTGTCTTGAACATTGCTTCCAAACCGGAAAACCAACAAGAGTATATTCTGAAAGTGAATCAACAAAAAAGGCATCAGTGCAGTCTGAAGAGCTGACCCACTGGGATGAGCTGACCCATCTGTTTCCACTGAGTCAAAGGAAAAGAGGTGTGTTTCTATGGAGTCTGGTGTTAGTTGTGTTGGTGTGTACCTGTCCCAGAGTTAGCTCCACCCCTCCCAGGTAGTCATCATCTCCGAGGTCTGAGCTGGAGTTGTCGATATCGTACACCCCCAGCTTCAGATTCTGCACGTTCTCAAAGTGATAATCCAGTTTGAGGCGCTGACTGAAGGCCGGACTCGACGAGTTTTTCAAACGCTCGGTGCGAGCCAGCTGTAGAGGAGACAGACCGAGACAGGGATTCATTTATACAAAGAAAATAAAGACACATGTATCCTGTATTGTGATCTTAACACTTTTATCTCAAAGGCCATAGATGTTGAACTCCTGAGTCATCACTTATATTAGTTTATAGCACATATTTATTGCATTATACGGAGTTGTAATCTGCTGTACAGTAGTCAATTGTACATGTATAAGATTTACTTTGATGGTTTTATTATGTCCTTATTTGATTGTTATTTCTTTTGATGTCTTGATTTTTCCGTATGTTGCATTGTTGGAGGAGCCTGTGACTAAGCAGTAGCTGTTTTGCAGATGACCATAAAGCCTGTAAATCTCGATTCTTACCTCGGTCCATTTGTCTCCCCCTGTGCTCTGCAGCAGCACACACAAAGGATCAGACTTTGATCCGATATCTTTATCCAGCAGGTCAGTGCAGGAGACACACAGCTCCACTTTAGTGACACAGTCCGTCATCTGAGGGGGACAGACAGAGATCATCAGATCACACTCAATGCAACAGAAAACTAAATGAGATCTGACTGATCGTTTAATAACACTTGTCAAGCAAAGTCCCATGATTATCATTGTTAAATTGCAACATTTCCTTGTTGCAGATTGTCAGTTGGGAGTCCTTGTTTTCTCCGTGTTAAGCGTGTGACAGTAAGTTGAACATTTGTGGCTTTTGCACTCGGACAAAACCAGCAACGGGAAGATGCCAACGTAATAAACCACTCAAGTGATCACTAAGCTCGACACCAACAATAAAAACCAATATCTACAGCTGCAGACTTTCACTGTAGTCAGTTCACTGCTGCGCCACAGAGATGATAAAGTGACAAACAGTAAGAAAGTAGACAGTATCATTTTATTGGAGTCATAAAGTGTTCTGCTAACCGGTTCCTTACTTATCTCATCTTTTACCATACATACCAACTGTCACATCTCTTTGACACATGCAAAGGAGGCAGCCAGTCCTCCAACAGACACTGAATTCAAGTGCACAGCTGAATCTTCATCAACAGCTGGCTCTCTGTGGAGGAGAAACCCTCTGAAGAGAATGTGTTCAACCACTGAATGTTTGGTCTTAATACTTAAGTATAAAAGTAACTTCATGAATGTTTATCTTTGACTGTTATAAATTGTGTTATTTATACTTGTACTCATATTTCTCTGCCACAGTTGACAATATGCATTAACAACAGTGTAGTTTAATTTTAATATGTGAATATTTTTACACTTTTACCTTCACTACAATTATTTAGCAGCAATAGTAACTTTTCAGATTAAGACTAGTTTATAAATATGATGCATTATGACAGACTAAACTATCTAACAATATATGATGCAGACCAAATTAGAGTCCATTCAACAAACTACAAAATAGATTCATAATCATTTACAATCCTTTAATAAAACACTCAAATGTAGTACTTTTAACTTTGGATACATTAAGCTACTTTTCATTTTTGAATGCAGGACTTTTACTTCTAAAGGAGTATTTTAATGTGTAGTAAAGCTGCGTCTATTTAAAGAGCCTGTGACAGCATCCCAACAACTGTTGTGCAATGAAATATTGGGCTACTAGTCATCTCGAACCGTCAGTTTAAAAAAGAAGGTGCGATACCGTTCCGATAAATATCAATAATTTCGAACATCGCGGGGAAATTCCTTCGACTCATTTTGAAGTTTTGGGGGAAGCCGGAAGTGACGTCAATGCGGGAACGCTTCACTGTGCGGCGAGAGAGCCAAACACGGACAAAGTGGGTTGTTATGCGTAGAAATGGTGAATTACTGAGTTTAGGCACGTTAATAATGTTGTAATGAAGTTGACTACAGTATATTCATATTTGTCAGTGCTTTCATGTCAATTCGGCGAACATAAACATAAATGATCGTGGTGAAGATGATTAAATTAGGATTAAAAATCAGTAGTGAGAGCTGCTGAATTTCCTCCCGTAGGATGTGATATAAAAACAAATCGATTGTTTTTGTAGTTGTAAACTCAAGTGGATGAAACTACATTTATTAGTGCTTTCATGTCAATTCGGCGAACATATGATACATTAAATGATCGTGAGGATGATGATTAAAAATCGTTTGTTTGAGCCGGTCTGCATTTCCTGATGAGAAAACAAACCCATGCTTTTTGTAGTTGTAGTACACCAACGTGGATTAAACGTGTGTTTTTTTTACCACAATGTTGGGAAATTAATGGATAAAATGCACGGATTATTATTCCCACTCCGATCGGGACACTAGGTCCACCGTTTCCCCGTGGGACAGTCTACGTGGGCTGGGTGCACTAGCACATCCCCCATAGGCGGCGCGTGAGGCTCAGGTTTGGGAAGGCTAAATAACTTTTTTTACCTGACGCTGCCCGCCTCCGGCGTCTATAGAAAAGAGATCAACTCAGTGTGCGGAGTTTAAATCTCTCAAGTCATATTACAGGATAAAGGAAATACAGTTTAAACTGCCGTATGCAGAGAAGACGCTGACGTGTCGAACTTATCATTCATATTACATCATCAATCAGATCATCGATCATATAATATCATAATATATCATATATTTCCTTATCCGAGTCAGCTTCTCCAGCCGTATCTGGCCGTGCAACACTTACAGTGTCACATACTGTATGCAGAAGTATTATTTTAAGCAACACATTATGTTGACGAAACACTCGAGTCAAATGTAATTAAAGTCAGATCCACTCGTGTCTTAGATGGGGCAGTGATATCATAAAACTATACGCTTTCAAACACTCGGTAGGCCTAGTTATTTTTTAACCAGTTGTTCTGTATTCTCCTTGCAGATGCAACTCTGTGGCTTGTATCCTGGATTATATGTTTAAGTCATGGATGTTTAAAACTCATATTTGTCTAATATTAGTTTACTTTTCATTAATGAAGTATGACGCTGCGCTGTCAGTACACTTGTCCCTGTTTGTGATTGGTCAAATGTAGCTAACCCCGCCCCTTTCACGTGAATGCGCTCTCAGCTGGTGAGAGAAACCCTGGCTTGATTTACCGAGTTGATAACCAGCGTCGTAGGACCGCTTAGCGACATCTCGTTTGTTAGTTTGTTGTTGTTAGTTTGTTTGTTACTCAAACATATCCAGGGTGTGTTGAACTGGCTTTGTAGTACAGGGCACAGGTGGCTAGCAGCGCTAATGTCAAAGACACAGACATTATATTTGTATTTTACCAGGATGCAGTGACACAAATATTTGGGAAGGCTTAGCCTTCCCTAGCCTACATCACCCGCCGCCCCTGACATCCCCCACTCCCCCCGTTGACAATTTACTAGCGGTACCGAAGTGGGCCGGTCGAGAGTCCCGGGATGATTTTTAGTCCCCTTCCACCACTGGCTACATGACTGTATGCTCGCCCATATTGACGCACCTAATTCCTAAACTTCTAACAGATACAACATAAACCGATCCTTCAGCCTCATATGAGCTCTCAGACACGTTCAAAATTAAACTGTCATCGCTGTCTGAGCTTGCTGCTGTGTGCGCCATCGTGCGTTTACATGCAGATGCTGGGATCCTGAACGGTGCAGCTGGAGCGCTGTGCCCGCAATGACGTCACACATAATTTGGCGGGACTTGAAGAATCCCAGAGAAGATCCAGAAAATGGTCAACATTGAAGGGCAGATTAATGGTTATCAAAGTACAAATATCCAAAATCAGTTCAGTAACGGTTTTCAAAGGGACAATATTTACTCAAATTGATGGGTTTGGATGATGGGGGAAACTCGTGTCACAGGCTCTTTAAGTACATGCATGGGTCCGGATACTTTTACATCTATCTGATCATAAACACACCCATCGAAGGAGTCAACTGAACACAGACAGTTAAATGACACACCTTAACCCAAACTACTGCTGCTGTCCTACAAGTTGACCTGACTGTTCACTAAACAAACAAGAAAAGCTCTCAGGAGACTGAAATGCAATTGTAATTGTCTTATTCACATATTCAATGATCTGAGCGAGCAGGGCCCTAAAGGCAACATCAGCACATGAAGGCAACACCCACATGAGACTGAAAGGAAGTTAGCTGAGGCAGTACAAATAGTCCCCAGCCAAAGCAGAACGGAAAACACACCAGTCATATTTCTCTGTCTTACAAACACAACACAGTGTAAATATAAACTTTGTAAACCACCTTATCAGCGCCGATATATTTTTATCTTCTTCAGACCACAAGAACAACACCAGGGAGGAGGAAAAAACTACTCAAGAGTCCGTAACAGGAAACGACAGGTTTTGAATAACAGTAAACAAACCTGGGAAAGCACTAACCTTTACCTGGACACTCCGTTAGACTCCTTTTTAAGATTAACTACAGCTAAAGTTAGTATTTTAACTGTATCTGAAACAAAAATCAGCAGCTCGTCGCCGTTCAGCCGTTTGCTAAAAGGGAGCGGCACACAGACATACACGCTCTGATTGGCCAAGCAACTACACGTCTACGTTCTGATTGGACAAACAGCTTCACATCCGTGTCCTGATTGGACAAGTCCAATGTCATTCACGCCCTCTAGGTTTATACGTTTTTCCAGTTTACAGTAGCAACAACAAAGACTTCCGTACCAACTCCGTCAAAATAAAAGCGGCACCACCACAAGTCAAATCAGTTCCTACAAACAGATTTTTCTGCAATAATCATCTTATAGTTTTTTTTTTTCTGTTCATTTCAAGCAAACTCCAGCAACACAAGAAGTATAAACAATATATTTGTTTTATGTCACATGTCAAAAGACATGGACGTAGGAGAAGCGTAAAAAGAAACCAGAAAAGCAGCTTAGGTTGAAATTAGGCAGCTTGTAGCAAGTTATTTGTTACTCTTGACAAATAGATTGACGAAATGCAGAAATGATTGGTCATTGCAGTCTACCAGCCATTTATAGCAATGTGGCTTTGCCCTATTTCATGAGCTTCTGAATCAAGTTGCCACAAAGCCAAACAAAAAGAGGCCAAACACGGAGGAACACTTGCAGTATAAACATAAACTTATTAATTGTATTTAAGTATTGAGTTTTTAAAAAAAAAAGGAATTTAATATATTATTTATTTGGCTAGGAGCAGTTCAAATGTGTCCTTTTTAAAATTGTTATATACCACTTTATGTGGAGATTTCCATCCCATTAAGAACTTTCAGCAAAATCTTCCTTTTGGAGGTCAAGATTGAACTTCAAAACTCACTGGTAAAAAATGTAATGTGTGTTTCAAATCAAACACTACAATACTAATATGCCATTAACAGATGTAATGTCCCAATACATACCATGTCAAATCAGTATGCCAAAAATACCAGAATGTCAAAGTAGATGATCATCAAGAACAGGGGTGTCAAACTCAAATGCACAGTGGGCCAAAATTAAAAAATCGGTACTAATCGAGGGCCGGACTGGTTCAATGTTTATTGCAAAACTTATTGAAATGAACTTATTGCACAAATTAAACCTGGAACTAACAAGCTTAAATTATTGCCTATAAAAACAAACATTAAACATTAAATAATCAGTCATTTCTCATGGCTCTATCTGCAGCTTTTCGGAGTCATTTCTTATGATTACATTTTCCCACAGGCCAACAACAGCTTCAAAAAACGATTTCCCTCAAAGAGAAAACCAAACATGCCCTGTTGTCTCAAGAAACAAAGTGCAGAAGGAAAAATCCATTAAACTCAATGTGCTGCTCTGTGATGCTAGTTCAAGCAGATACTTGGCATCTCATTTTGGGTGCAAGTTTATCAATATTTGGGGTCAGGCTCTGAGCTGAGGAAATCCTCAGCAATATACCGGCGGGCCAGATCCAATAGTAATTAGAAATTATCCTGCGGGCCGAAATTAAAACCACCAAGGGCCTGATTTGGCCCTCGGGCCTTGAGTTTGACACATGTGATCAAGAGAGTCAAAGTTAATATTGCAATGTTACATTATGAAGCAGTATGTCCCAATTGTATGAATACTGCATGCAACAGTGCATACTTTGTAAGTGCAGGTGCAGCATGTACAAAAAGGAAAAGGAAAAACGTGTGCAATGTGGAAAAGTAAATGTGCTTTTATGTTGAAGGGCAGACTCTCAAACCGGAAGTACTGTTGTTAAAGCTAAAAGCACTCCGTCTGAAAATCAGCTTTACTGAGATAAGAGAGAACACAGAAAAGTCTCAGAAATATAATGGGGATCAGAATACACAGCAGAACAAACTCAACACAGCAGGATCCATCCTCCTCATAGAAACTCTACTGCAAAGGATGAACACAGTTTAATTGTGTTCATCCTTTGCAGTAGAGACACAGTGAAGTCAGAAAGGGCAGCAGCGCGTCACATCGCTAATGAGAGACAGGACAGAAAAGACCAAACATAGAAAAATACAGTTCTCAGAAAACAAAAACGCATCATCTCAATAATCAGTGTCCTGTACATGGCAAACACACAAACACGCACACTCCTGCCACAGCCGTCTTTGACTTCATCCTCTATTGAACAATTCCCTGGAGAAAAAAATAGTCATAATCATAAAGCTTTAATGAAGAGCACTGACACAATGTGAACCTGTCAGATGGACTTGGGAGGGAATAAAAGGGACAACTGGATTCTACTTAATTGTTGTAATTTACCTTGATAAATAAAAATAAATTACTCAAAACGATATCAGTAGTTCTTTAATAATCCTTAAACAGGAAGTGTTTAGTGACAGTCTCAACATTACGTTTATTATGCAACTGGACTGAGCTACTGTACATCACAGCACCAGAGCACTAAAGCTATTTAAAACATGTTATGGATAAATGGATTTTTAGAATTTGCTGGTAAATAAGCAGAAGAGAATGGCCCTATATGCAAACATCTACACAGATCACCTTACACTATCCTACACATGGCACCCTCTTCTTTGAAAGTCTATATAGATCTATTGTAGCGGTAGTCCCATTACTCTAATTTTATATATTGTAAAATGCCTGAACATTAGGCATATTATTTATGTATAGTATCTAACTGAGCCAACACTGTGAAAGTCATTGTTAACTTAATGTGTCCCTAGTTTACAAATGTTATTGTCTCTCAAGGACAAAGAGATGCTGCTCTCTGCTAAATGCATTGAGGCTATTAGAGTTGTTGATTCATAAGTTGGTACCTTTCTTACATATTTTAACTGTTGGTTTAATTATGTATATGTATTCAGTTTATATATTTAAAAACTAAAAAGGTCCATTGCGAGTGGAGATCTACTGAAGCAAACAATGCAGACAGCAGTCTTTACTAGATGACATGTATGACTACAATTTTGTAGTCAGTTATATTTTTTATAAAAATGCAAAAAAAAGGAAAAGATAAAGCAAATTATTTGGCAATATATATCGGCCATTAGCTGGCATGCTCAAATATAATCGGCATCAGCCGCTGAGAAATATTGATCGACCAATACTCTACAGGCCACTGGTTTGTTATTATTGGTAATTCTTCATCTTCTAAATGGAGCATCTTTGTATCCGTCACTCACCTGAATGTCTTTCTTCGGTCTTTCTATTGATCAATCAGAGGAAAGGGGGGGGGGGGGGCACCTCAGCAGGTGAATGCTATATCAGTGTCAGTACATCTGTCACCCACTCACACACACACACACAGACTTACTGTTCAGACTTACATCCTTTCAGAAACTACATCTGTCATCAGGATTTTTTCTTTCATGCCAATGCATTTCTCCAATCACTAAGTGCTAAACACAGACACAATCATCTTTACCAACAACTACTTTGTCTAGACAGGGTTTCAGTTGACTTATTAAAGCCTGTTTATCAATTTCCTATCTCAAACACACACTTGCATGCACAGCCGGATGGAAAGGATCATTGTACCATGGTTAGGAGGTTAACCATTTCCTGAAGACTCTTCAGCCAAAACTACTTAAACGGATGCTTCCTGCTTTTTAGGTTGAGTACTATGAACCTGTTAGAGAGGCTATATGGAATTATAAATCTGCAGCATAAATAACATAACAGAAGCAGAAAACGGCTACATGATTAATTAGATGTAGATCAAAATAGTTTAAATCTATCATAAAGCACCTATTCACGCACACACATACAATTTGTGTATTATTTGGTCACAGGCCGGGTTTAACAACAGCAGAGCTAGAACTAAAAAGATGTACGTGAGAAAGTTTCAACATCCATCTGTCCATCCCTCAGCTGAGCTACTGGAGCACCCCATGGTTTGGACTAATTGATTGTCTTGGGATAATTGATGCTCCCCTTATTTTCCTCATGCCATTAGGAAACAGGAAGTATACACCGTTTCATATCATTGTACCACTTATAATGGGTCATGTCGTTACAGAATCATCTTTGGGCTACTTTCAGAATGACAACAGTAGTGCATACCATTATGTGACAGAATTGATTAAATTCTGTTAGTGAAATAAAAATCTGATTACCAATGTTATCCAACATTTACATAGCTGACTTTAACATAAGACCAAGTACATGCTCTTACAGTGTACCAGTATAGCTGGTAAAGAAACCATACGCCTGTAAAAACTTGATGGACTTTTGATGGCCACCAATGTAGCAGCACACAGGGATTAGTCCCTGGGTGTCAGATGGCAAGAACACAACTGTGGATGAAGTGTTGTGACTCACAATTGAGAGGCCACTGACGCTCTGCTAAATCCACTCTAGGATGATGTTAGGGGTGAGTGATGATTAGGTCTAATGTAATAACTACACAATTAAGTACATAAAGTTTAGTCCTTTTTTACATTCAATGTTTTCTTACATGCATTATGTGTTCAGAAAACAAGCTTTGATTTAAATGTAACCGAACTTTAATATATGACCCCATCTGATTGATGTGGGCACTTTCTTGAGAACATTTTATAATTTAATCTGCCATTTATCACTCCTGGAGTTGCCTAAATGTCAAATGACATTAGCTGTTATGTTACCAAAACAAGATTCGCTGCAGGAAATCTTGAGGTGGATTTGCGAGGAAATACACAGTGTTCACAAACAAACTTCTACAATTAACGCAAGGAGTTAAACAGCATATTAGCAACCCAGCAGCTCTCAGCTATAGCATGCATGCTAAGAGTTATTTTAAGTACCTTATATTTCATTGAAGATGTTGAAGAGAAGATCATCTGTAATTCCAAGTAAAACCCAACCAGACTTCCAAAGTTTTACAACATTGAGAAATAAGCAATTAACTGAATGTAACCATTATTCAGAAAAGTTTCCATCATCAGACAGTGAAGAGCAAGTCAGAGAGAGCTGATCGCAGGAACGTCCTTTTATTAGCCAAGCAAAGGAGACCCACATCATCTATGGTTATACAAGTTTGTTCACACTGACAATAGACAAACAAAAAGAAGCTTGAAGGTGGAAACATCCAACACATTATCAAACATGTACAACAGAAAGCTACCAAACAAACAAAAATCGCCACAGACTTTATCCGAGTGCAGTCCAAACACGATGAGCATGTGCTGCAGAAGAGGAGGGAGGGGAATTGTTCAAACACAGCAACATCAGAAAAGATTCAGCGTCCAAGTCATGATTATTACAAAATAAAAGTAATGTCCATCACGCATCCTCCATATAGCAACAGAGCAGTGTTGCAACCTTTTACCATAGCAACGACACTTAATGTCTGTATAATTCTTACCATAGCAACAGAGCATAAACATTTCAACGATGGCATCGTAGCTTTTAATCATAATTTTAACACAGGCAATAGAAAATGGGAGAAATAGAGAACCAACACTTCACCTTCCTTGTGTAAACGCTGTATCATCTACAGCATATTTATCATGGGCACCAGAGCACTTGAAGATTTTAACATAGCAACAGAGCATGTAAGATATACCCATGGAAACATATTTCATCATAGCACACACTGTGGTATTTCATCATCAATTTTTCAAAAGCAACAGAGCATGATTAGGCATTAGCATAGCAACAGAGCATGTACATTTGAAACCTCAGCAGCGCGGCATGTTAAGCGCATACAGCGACAATGTTTGTCAACCTCAATCATGAGAGTATAAGAACAAAACAGGACAACCTTGGACATGATTGCAAAAGGCTGCACTGGAAACAGGGCAGAAAGAGCAGACAAAGTATCTTCAAACATATACATAATCATTTTTCATCAGTCCAGTTGTGCTAGCAGAGTCAGTGAAGGAGGCGGCAGAAAAGAACTAATTCTGGATCAAGTCAGGGGTGGGCTTACCTACCATTATCTATACAAAGCTAGAGGGGCTTAGTAATTACTGACAATCTGCGGCAAAGGTCAAAACGGGGCTATTGGTTTAATACCAGAATATGGTATGGTTTATGTTGCAACTCATTACCACCATGGTGGTTAGGTTACTGTTCAGATGGGAGTCACATGTTTTTTATGAGTCTGCTTGGGTGGGGCTTTAAACCAAGGCTTATCTTGACTTTGCGTGCTCCAATAGGTCGGTCATTGAGGTCCATGACAGCGGCAGGGCCTCCTCATGGTTTTGAAAGGCAACCATGGGCCTCGCCAGTTGGCAGAACCTTTCTCACTGAACTGCAGGCAGACTGAGCCTTGTAGCACCTGGTAGCATAAAAGAAGTCCATGATCTCATCCACGGTAACATGAATGGCAATTATTCTGAAGCGTTACAATTGTCGGGGCCAGGGGCACCTCGTTGACCGTTGTGATTGCTAGATCCTCCAGGGGCCGCTGGTTACGGTGACCTTCAAGCGTCCTGACTGAACGCCTGTGGCCCACCAGTAGGCCCACCCCCTGGACGTCCTTGATTGTTGTTATAGCCCCCTACCCCTCTATTCTGACCACCTCCACCTGCTTTCTGTTGACATTGTCAAAGGGCACTAACCCTCTTAATCCATCTTGGTTGAAAGAAGCGCCTCCTGCAACTCCAGGGTCGAAAGCCTGGTGGCTCCATGATCGAGGCTCCAGAAGACCAGCAATTAGTGGAGAGCCATCCCCATATTTACATCTCCCAACCCTGCTGCAAGGGGGGTAGAGGAGGAGGGCCTGCCAGCCCGTTCCCTGGGGCTGAGAATGGACTCACAAAGGGGGCATTGTTTAGGTTCCCCATGGTGTTTCTGAGAAAGTTAAACTCCTCCCCGCTAATTCCCACAAATGGGTTTATCTGGGGTTGCTGGGGAGAAGGCTGGGACTGCTGGTGCTGGTTCTGATTTAGATTTTGGTTCGGCTGGGTCTGGTTGCGTTGTCCCCTCTTATTCTGGGGAGGGGGGTTCCTCTCAATTTCCTTCATCTGCTCAAAGGTTACCAGGTGGACAAATGCATCGCGACCGTTGAGTTTTTGGCGGTGCAGTCTTTCACTTTTTCGGGCGTCTTCCTCTGTGCGCAGCTGGAAGATTGCTTGACCTAAACCATTACCATGGCTATCTGTCAATACCTTTAGGGTGTCCTCGTACAGCCCTACACCCTCCAGGAAGGCACGGACATCCTTCTTGGAGACATTGTAAGGGATGTTGGTGATGTGGGCACAGTTCCTGGGAACTTTTGAACCGTCCTGGTTCTTGCCATCGCCCTGTGATGCTTCACGTTTGCGAATGCTGTCTATCTTTTCAAGCATTCCCTTACGGTTGATTGGGTGGACCTGGATAAAGCGAGTGCCCATGTACTGCATATGAGAGCCCAGAGCAATTTTGTAGTCTTGTTCGGTTTTGAACTCAAGGAAGCCTTCTCCTGTGGCTCGTCCATTAGGCCCGTAGGCAATGTAGACACTGTCCTCCAGGACGGACAGATTATTGAAGAATTCCTTAATCTGTTTCTTGTCGGCCTCATAGGGAAGGCCTTTCAGGTAGACACAAAACTCCAGCCGATGTGGAGATCGTGACCTTGCTCGCTGATCTCTACCTCCAGCACCAGCATTACCACGCCGTTGATGCTGGTCCTGTGACTCGTTGCTGTTCATTGATTTGCTGCTATTGTGGGGAACATGGCCCATCATGCTGTCATTGAGACTGGCCCATTGCCGCTCAGAGCCTGGGGTTATCTCAATAAACCGTTGGCCCATCATGCCACCTCCTCGTTTGACAGCTTCAAAGCTGTCCTGGGGTGAGAAGAACTTGACCATAGCCCTGCCAGTTGGCCGACCCTGCCCATCCCTCAGCAGTCGAACCCCATCCACCCCCAGACCCCGGAAAAATTCCCTAACCTCCATCTCTGAGCAGGTGAATGGGAGATTGTGCAGTTGGATAAACAACTCATCTGGGTGGGCCACTCCGGTTCCAGCTGCTGCTGCAGCAGCTGCCTTCATGTGTGCCTGGAGGCCCAGAGAGGCTAGAGGGGAGAGATGGTTGAACAGCATGGGGTTTGGGGCACCAAGAGGGAGGCCGGAGCCCATTCCTCCTGGGGGAGGGAGGGAGGGGTTGAAGGGAGGCATGGAGGACATGTGGGAGAGATGGGACATAGGAGGCACTGGAGGTCCTTGGGACAGGGGGGAGATAGTGGGCATAGGGGGAAGGGAAGACACTGGAGGAGGAACTGGCATTGTGGGCAGGGTTGGCATGGGGGGCATGGAAGGCATGCTGGGAAGTGGAGGGATGGGTGGCGGGCATGCATTGAGTGATGCCAGAGCTGAGGTGATGGTTTGGGCAGAGCTGTAGCTGTTAGGGAAGCTGGGAAGAACATTAACAACCGACTTGTGGCTCGGCGGCTCATGAGATGAGCTTGCTGCTGTCACTGAAGCTGGGTTGTTACCGAATCCTTGGTTTCCATGGCTACTGCTTCTCCCCCCGGTCCCTTGTTGTACTGTAGGTATGGGGATTGTGCCTGCTTGTCGGTGAGCATGTCCTGCAGTTGGTGCAGCTGTCTCCCCAGCACCTGCCCCAGCCTCAAATCTGCGGCGGCTGAGTTCAATCATGTTCTGCATCTCTGTCTTGCTGCTAAGCAACAGGGACACTTTTGAGCCCTTAATAGCCCCTCCTGTACGCATCATGCCCAGCCGAGCGTCCTCATCAGTTGCAAAGACAATGAAGGCTTCGCCATGCTCACCCCCAACAATGTGAACTCCCCCGTCAGGGATGGTTAGGCCAGAGAAGAAGTGTCTGATGTCCATGGTGCCAGCCACTATAGGCAGACCCTGTAGCCTGATGACTACCGCCATACTGACTGCTAAACAACAGCCCTACAACCTGGGGAGAAAGCAATACTACTGTCAGATGAAGAGCAGAAAAGGGGGGACCAGTGGTTTCCAGATGTTTCCTCAGGAAACTCATCTAAGACTTCATAGGCCAAAAAAGGCTAATCCAACACTTCTTACATTTCAGTTTCTTAAAATTACTCTTTCAATAACTAAAAAGGATAATTTTATAACTATATATGCACCCATTTATGGGTCCTGACATTTGGAAACCAGTGGTATTTGGAAAGGTTTGGGGGGATGGGGTGAAACATATGCAGAAATTGACATTCTTCCTCCATCAGCAGCTTTGAAAATGTTTATAATAAACTTGTTTCTGAGATTTGAAAATGAGATCATGCTACAGTCCGTTTTCAGACATCAGCATGTGATACACACTTTGCAATCTTAAGAGTGAACATGGCATCAGTTCTTGTTTCTAACTTTTGGAAATGTAGCACTTTAAATATATCCTTACTGTTGTCTAGCATGCAATACAAACATGTTGTTTGGACTTTGAAATATTCTGTGTTGTCAACTGTCAACCTTCATGTATCTCATGCAACTTGCAGCTAACTAAACCAATGCAACAAGAGTGTGTATATTTTCACTGTTAAAACAGACACTTAAAATAAATGAAAAGGTCAGATTAAATATTGTTGTTCAATGTTTTTGGTTGGCAGGTTGTCCTTAATACATTTACATCTGAATAAAGAAAGAATTGAGAAATTACTGTGTGGTGTATAGTATCAGCCTTGCTTGTAAAAGGTTGTAATTTACCGCAACAAAACACAATAACAAAAAACTAGAAACTAAAGCATAACAACCAACCGATTTTTAAAACTAGCAGTAGGGAAACAAATCTTAGATCAATGAAGCCACTCAACCTGGGTCACACCTTTTCAAAACCAAACTCCAACATTACCTAAGCTGGCATGGTACACAAAATATCAAAACAGACTCAAACTGTCATCCAAAATGGTCAAGTAATAAACAGGAGATTAAACATGCCGAGCTGCAGTCAGCAAGCTATACCCTGCAAAAACCACCAGAAAATACAGGACTGAGGGTCGGAATGATCCTTCTACTGCCTTCATTCTCAAGCAACACCAAATTAGCAAGCAGCACTTTAGCAACTTGTTGTCAAAAGAGCAAGATATCAACCAGCAAATCTGCAAAACTTTGTTAATGAAATATCATGTTAACACAGGCAGCAGCAGTACCTTTTTCAACCAGAGCAATAAGAACCACCAACATCTTCACAAAAGCGATGTCAGACAGTCAGGAACAAAGCGTTAACGAGAGCAACAGTAGCATCGTGTCAACCAAAGCAACATTAGCATTATATCAACCACAGCAACATTAGCATTATGTTCGAAAGAGCAACATCAGCACCTGATTGACAGCACAGCACTAAAGACAGCAGCTGGTCAGAATAGAAAGCAAACAGAAGTTAGGTTAAAAGCAAGACTGACAAAAACATGTTTGCTGCTTTCACAATCCTCAGACACATTTTCAGCTCTCCGAAACAATCCTGATCCAGGACCATTCTGGATGGACAACCGATATTTCAGGCACGATGAATATCATTAAAGTTGCTTGTAAAAAAGGTTGCTATTAAATATACAAATCCTGAACGGGGTGTGTGGCAGCCACCTACAGCCTACCACAGCGTTAGACAAGATGCACCAGACATTGACACCATCAATGATTTTAGAAGTCAGCCTCAAACAGACACTTCACACCATCACATGATTATCAGTTTTCCTGACACCTTTTTTGAAATTTCAACCTGGACTTTCAGTACTCAGGAAGTTCTCCCTCTGGGTAATAACCTGCAAACAGTCTGTTTGAAACATCAATGGCAGCAAGAGAGAAAACACTAGGAGAGGAAACAGCAACAGCTAATAGTGTCAGAAACAACCAGAGAAAGGTAAAAAGTTGAACTAAGGCTGCAGTTCGCACTCACATAAATAAAGAAAAACAATAGAGTGGATAGAAGAAGATTGTAAATGAACTTCCTTCAAACAGCCAGAAAACCAGAGAGACATTTCAATAAAGCAAATCCAATTCAGGATTACATTGAGACGCACTGCCTTGATTTCTCAGTTTAAAGCTAGAATATAACACTGTCCACATGTTGCGCCAAACTTAAAACCCAGCAATCCATACATCAGCCAATTCCAAGCCCAAATCTCAAACAGACAGGACATAGATAGAGGGTCCATTGTGTTGCAGCTGGAGCACATGAATATCCATTCATTTATTCCCGAAGTGACAATTCAAATCCCTGGTTTACTTATAGAACTCAACTGACTTGTACGTGGCAGAAACAAATGAAGTACAGCACATATCCCTCTTATCATTCCCTGACTTAACTACAGCCCCTTTCAGGTATTCCTCTCTTTACATAAATGTTACGGAGATATTGGACATGTAACATTTCTCTAATAATTTATCAAATCAAGTCATTTAAAAAGAAACTTGATTGAAAAACTAGGAAATACTGTTTTTAGCTAATTATTAAGGGACATTCTCAATGTAGGTTAAAAAAGAATTTAAAAAAAGCTTAGATATAATTAAACCACCAGTCTCTCAAAACATAATTCTTGTAGAATTCCACGAGTGCATTAACCATTTTTGGAGCCTTTGACGACCAGAAAGAGTTGAGGGCCATCCACACCAAGAACGATAAATATAAATATATTGTTTTAAAAATGTTTAAATAATACAACAAATGTTGCATGAGTGAAAGAGGTAATGGCGATTTATATTTGTCAGAAAATGTTTAGTCGATGCATTTTGGACAAGTAATATTGCAATCGATTCAGTTGCGACGTAAAGACAATCTGTCACTCAGCATACTTAATCGTCATTCAGTAAGCAGTATACCATACATACTGATTGAGTATGTAGTATGCAGGTAGTAATTGATATGCCAAAGGGTCTCTTAGTATTGTAGCAAACTGCAACAGATCCTGACTGTCTCGATAACAACCATCACTCATCTTGAACCAACTCATATCAAAAGTTTTAGCAGAAAGCCCCGCCACCTCCAGTAAACCATCATGAGATCCTATTTTGGAAAAAATATGCATCTGACCAAAGGCATTAATACTAGGGCTGCACGATATTGAAAAAAACTGACATTGCGTTTTTTTGTTCCCCTGCAATATATATTGCGTTTTTTTTAACCTGTTAAGCCCCAAGGTCCCGGCGGGTACTTTACTTTTTTTTTCACGACACTGTGTCTCAGGGGATCTTAATATTTAAGAACCTATTAATGTGTTATACCAGATTAACAGAAATAATCTCAGCTAACTGACGATACAAAACCATTTTTAACCAAAACAAACACAAGTCTCATAAGAAGCATCTAAATGACCCGAGCGAAAAATGCTAACGGACTTTGGCACAGAACTCAGATAAAAGTACCCCTTATTCACTTATCGTAGCTGCACATACAAGATATCCGATTAAAGCTGAGGTGCCACAGATTATTTAGGTATATATCATCACTGAGTCATCCGAACTCCGCGACAGGGGAAGCAAACACAGACATCACAACACGTACCTTTACGGAGCTTCTAGAGGAGATCGTCTCACCGTAGCTATCAATCCGATCAAAAGACGTGTTCAATGGCATTAAAAACGAGAAAAAAACGCGGCTGAATCGGTTAATATCCATAGGTTTTTAAACGTCTCTGTATAAAAAAATTATTTCATTTATATCCATAATTCCATTTTTATGTAAAAATCGCAGAGCAAAAGTTAGCTGCTAATGGTAAGCCACCAGAGTGGCTGCTGCTTTCCGGTCTTGGCTATGCAGCAAGTCCTAACACACACACACATTACCAAATAAGGAGTGAGAGTGACGCGTAGCCAAAACCGGAAGCTGCATACACTCTGGTGGCTACCATTAGCAGCTAACATTTTGTGCTCCCGATCTGTACATAAAAATGGAATTATGGATTATAAACAATTGCTTCAAAGCCACAGATACATTATTAACCTATGGATCAACCGATTCAGCTGCCTTTTTTACTCGTTTTAATGCCATTGAACACGTCTTTTGATCAGATTGACAGCTACGGTGAGACGATCTCCCGTAAAAGCTCCGTAAAGGTTCTGTTGTGATGTCTGTGTTTGGTCCCTGCGGTGTGACTATCGCGCATTGCGCATATCGCGGTTATCACCATGACACGGTATAATGCGTTCAGCCCTAATTAATACATTACTTATTTTACTAAATTAATGACATGTAACATATTTTACAAGTTTAAGGACCTAATCAGTTAAATAAGGGCTTTTCAAGTGTTCGTACTGGTAAATTGAATAGCTCAAGAAAGAATGCTGATTTGATAACGTCTCGTTCCTATGTTAGTCAACCAAAAGGATTATTATGACCCAAGTCAAGGAATAACAAAGACGTTGCAGTACTAACCGTGGTGCCACTACGAAGATGTTCTTTAACGTCCGGCTAACTCCCGGGGCCTCCTGCCAGCTAGCCTGTTAGCTACATTATTAGGTTGAATAATAATCTATTAAATGGACCAATATCATGTATGAAATTCATGGCACATTCAAACAGGATAACAAATGCTTCGTCTCTCAAAGTTGACCACAGTGCATATTCTTTACGAAATAAGGTCCCATGAGGGACACCGGAGGGCGGGACTTCACTACTCTATGAGGTGACGTCGTGACCATTGTGGGTGTGGCTTTTAATCTGCAGTGAAACCATGACTGAATCACGAACAAAAAAACTGACCTCAGACACTAAGTTGAGAGCTCAAATTCACACACCAGCTTTATAAAACCAACCTGCCAAAACATTAACAAGCAGTCATTAAATACCCGACAAACAGTGATACCTAACTAGCTAATTCCCAGCAGAAATACTGAATGAAGCTAATTTAGCTTAGCTAAGGCTAACGCATCGTTAGCTACCTAGCTTGTTGTGAATTCTGCTTTGTGTATGTATGTGTTGGACCGGAGCATCGAGCAGCTTGAGCGGCTCGGCTCCTGGTGTGAGTGCAGAGCGGACTGACGGCTGCTTGATTCTTACCGAGAAATTTGTCAACAAACACACTGAGGTTTAACTCATGAACGGAGCTCTTTTCTTCTCTCCTCTCCTCTCTGCTCCGTAGGGCTGCTGCATGAAATGTCGGCTCAAACACCGCGATACTAGACGTGATGTTGACGCGAGACTATGGCAAGTGTAGACGTCTCAGCAAAATCGCCCCCTGTAATAAACTATACATTCCCCTGATTTGTAGTTTATTATCCTAATATACAATACATAATGCATTTTCTCTAAATATGTGATGGAAACTATATTGTATCAGTATGATATAACAACTACTTAGTTGATATTATGATGTGAAATAAATAGAGATGATTAGGGGTCCTGTAGTGGGTCTGTAGTTATACATTGATATGTAACAACACATACAACTTATGTAGTATTATTATAAAGCATATGCTATTTATTTGTATTGTATTTATTTAGCATTATTGTCCCTATTTCTTTTATTGTGTTTATCAGGATTCTTTGTTATCCAGACCAATACCCCTCAGTAATGGACGTAAGTATGTAACCACCCTGATACAAATAAAACAAAAGTTTATTGCATAACCAAAAAGCAGAACTTATTGGAAAATAATGTATATGATGAGAGTACACTAGAAGACAGTAGACAGAGTTGAAATAGTTCAGGAACACAATACAAGTCTTTTAAATCCTTTTTAATCCAGTTTGGTTGTATACTTTCAGGATCACCTACAATTCCCATTACAACCATACTAATTCATCTCAGTGTTTCTGTCCTGTTTCTCAAAAATCAGTTGAAGAAAAATGTAAGGCTAGAGTCTTGTAGAGTGTTCCAGAACATTAACACAAAATCAAATTGCAGCTCCTAACACTGTGAAGACTGCTGATAAACTTACATAACAACACTTTTATTTAATACTGGAAAAATCTAATTATAAAATAACTGTAATTTGAGTTCTGAGACAAAGAGGAGAGTCTATTACAGGAGAACAGAGCAGGAGACAATATGTGAATCATCATATATATTCTTGACAAAAAAATAACAAGCGAAGCATTATATATTTAGACAGCTCAGTACATTTCTGTCCTGTCGGTTCAGTTAGACCCCAGCCTCACTGAAGTACACAGCCCATCATCGTTCCTATTGTATTTCTGCTTAACACCTTTTCAAGAGCCTGTATCACAAAGCGAGGCAGCTGTCTACCTGACGTTTCTGGTGTACAAAACTGGCTCACAATCAGGTTAGATCCCTTTTCCTATCATGGCCTGCAATGCTAACTGACCTTAGAGCAAGTTCACTTCAAGTAGATCAAAACCGACCAATCACATTACAGGAAAAATGGGGAACAAGCAGAGTCCCACAATGATTAACACAGCCTTCCTTTCATAATTGTAATATTAATCCAACAACAGCTTCTTAATTTATTCTAGCCATTATATAGTTTACCTCACTGAAAACCACATGCTGCTGCTGCCTCCATATTCTGGTTGGCAGTCATCATTTTAATTTTATTCTCATTTCCTTTATTGGTGTTTTCTTTTCTCTTTTTTTTTTTTACAGTCAACTGTTGGACTTAATTATTTTCTCACTGGTTTCATGTTATTTTTTGGCAAGGCTTAATAACGCTTATTAGTTGGTTGCATATAAATTGTTGTTCTAACTACTTGTCTCAACTGACATGGCTTATGTATGTGTCTGTTTTCTATTATCTAATGTTGATGTTATATCAATGACTTCATGGTTTTGATTTAATTTAACAGGCTGTAAGTAGGTGTTTTTTTTTTAAATTTCAACATGCTCACAGCTGGGTTATGAAACCCAGAGATAACTGAAAGTGAAGCTAGGTATCCCAAAGAGAGCCAGACAAGATAACAGACTTTGTGATACAGGACTCAGGTGTTACAGAACGATACACAACAAGCAGAGGCTGCCACATAAACTCTCCAAAAAAATAACCTCTTCTGACAGCAACGAGAGGTATTTCTACGCAGCTACAAGGTACAAACAGACTTCAAGTCGGACAGGAAGTTTGTGCGTGTTTGTGTAGGGGAAGGAAAGCTAGTGCATTCCCAGATTTCCCTGGAAATCAATTGCCATCGACGTCTGCCAGGAAATAAACAGGAAGTGGGAGGAGTCTAGTGCTGCGTCCACTTGATGCTCTTTAGATCGATGCCTTCTTGAACCATCTCCCACAGAGGACTGACCGACAGAAAGAGATAATGATATTAAAACACATTACAACTTATATCTCCATTGACATAGAAAGACCCAGACAGAGAAACAGGAACAAATGTATGCGTCAGGATAATAACAACAACTTCACAGTTTTATCTACATTTTTCCCACCAAGTTAATATCCGAGTTCTGGGTACAAATGCTGACACTAAAAGCCAGATCAAGAAACACAAGCAGTCAGACCGACCTGAAACCATCTCTTTCTAAACCGATTATTTAAAAATTATCCCCACTCGCACAGGATACTCTTTGCAATTCTTCTCAAAGTTGACTGTATTTATGTGTTATAAACTCCTAGTGTTCTTATCTCTCCATGGTCGTTTAGTCATCACTACTTGGTTTGTTAATCTCTCAACAGGCGACATAAATAGGTTGAACCAAATATTTTAAGTAGTAGGATTTTGGTGCTAAACTGCCTCATCGGTCTTGTATCTTCTGTAAGAGAGCAATTTCTAATCCTTCGATTTTGACTGGTCGTTGACTGAACATCATGCATACTGTTTTTTTTACATTTAACTGTAAGCAAATGTTGTTTCAGCCAGTGTTAACCTTGTCCAAAGCATTTGAGAGACATTATTTATTACTCAGGCAAACCAAAACATAAATGTTCACATTGACCCAACTGATGATAAGTATATATGTAACATCTGGGTCTGATTGTGATGTTTTTTATGATTGCACACTCCCTTTAAGTATTTGATTTGTTTTTCTTTTACATGACTTCTGCCTATGTATCCGTTTGTTCTAGGTTCTATGTGACTGCAATGCACAATTTTTCTTTGGGGGGACAATAAAGCAAAGTAAGGTAGGTACATTTGGACCTTTTACCATTTGACCTTTTACAAGACGTTTCTAACCGTCTTGTCAAATTATCATATAATCATTTAAAACATATAGTCATACTCCGATTGCCTTTTACTCTGTTAAATTGTATTTTTAGTCTTCATCCATACAATCTTCTCCCACTTATTCCGTGGTCGGGTTGCAGAGGTAGCAGTTCCAGCAGAGAGCCCCAAACGTTCCTTTCCCTGGCGACATCAACCAGCTCTGACTGGGGGATCCCAAGGCGCTCCCAGGGCCAGCGAAGAGATATAATCCTCCACCTGGTCCTAGGTCTACCCCTTGGTCTCTTCCCAGCTGGACATGCCTGGAACACCTCCCTAGGGAGGCGCCCAGTTGGCATCCTTACTAGGTGCCCGAACCACCTCAACTGGCTCCTTTCGACGCGAAGGAGGAGGCGGTTCAACTCCGAGTCCCTCCCGGATGACTGAACTTCTCACCTTATCCCTAAGGGAGACGCCAGCCACCCTGCGGAGAAAACCCATCTCGGCCCGCTTGTATCCGCGATCTCGTTCTTTCGGTCATGACCCATCCTTCATGACCATAGGTGAGGGGTAGGAACGAAAATGGCCCGGTAGACAGAGAGCTTTGCCTTCTGGCTCAGCTCCCTTTTCGTCACAACGGTGCGGTAAAGCGACTGCAGTACCGCTCCCGCTGCTCCGATTCTCCGGCCCATCTCACGCTCCATTGTTCCCTCCCTCGAGAACAAGACCCCGAGATACTTGAACTCCTTCACTTGGGGTAAGGACTCATTCCCTACTTGGAGTGGACAGTCCATCGGTTTCCTGCTGAGAACCATGGCCTCAGATTTGGAGGTGCTGATCCCCATCCCAGCCGCTTCACACTCGGTTGCGAACCGATCCAGTGAGTGCTGAAGGTCGCAGACCGATGAAGCCATTAGAACCACATCATCTGCAAAAAGCAGTGGTGCAATACTTAGTCCACCGAACTGCAGACCCCCTCCCCCACGACTACGCCTCGAAATCCGATCCATGTATATTACAAACAGGATTGGGGACAAAGCGCAGCCCTGGCGGAGGCCAACCCTCACCGGAAATGGGTCCGACTTACTGCCGAGGACCCGGACACAGCTCTCGCTTTGGGAGTACAGAGATTGGATGGCCCTGAGTAGAGACCCCCTCACCCCATACTCCCGCAGCACCTCCCACAGTAACTCGGTCATACGCCTTCTCCAAGTCTACAAAACACATGTAGACCGGATAAGCGTACTCCCAGGCCCCCTCCAGGATCCTTGCGAGAGTAAAAAGCTGATCCATCGTTCCACGACCAGGACGGAATCCGCATTGTTCCTCCTCAATCTGAGGTTCGAAAATCGTCCTGACCCTCCTTTCGAGTACCTTAAAGTAAAAGGGGAACCACCACCCTAGTCTGCCACTCCTTCGGTTTAGTCTTGTTTGTGTTTAACAGAGACATGTGTTAAGAATTTACATTTCAGGAGGGCAAAGGAAGTGTGAAAGGTGGATTTGAAAATGGTTAAGGACAAGGGGGTTTTATGGTTTAATGATGGGATGTAGGACCAGTTGGCTGTTTCCTTTCATGAGTATATAGTGGGACTGTAAGCTGTGTTCGGGGTGCAGAACTTCTTTATCCTCTGAGGATGATGATGTTACTCTGTTCCTGCATTTGAGATCTATTTCACTTGTATATGGACTTTACTCTATTAAATATAACAAAAGACAAACTTTGACCATGAATCATTTATCAGTTTCCCTCCACACTAACTAGTGAGATAGTTTGACTGCTCATGTTTCTTTCCGTTAGTCTTCTTTTGACTGACTGTGACCCTTTTATTGGATATAACTTTGACGAGTTATTTTTACCGATTGAATCGATGATGACCGAACTAGCGGAATAATCTGTGTTAGAAAAAAAACACAGATGCAGTTGAACTCACCTCATCTCTCTGAGCCTATTGACCTGGTGAATACATTTCTTCGCTGTGTAGTCCACCTCTTCTTCTGTGGTGAACCTGCCAATACCAAACCTAACACACACACACAAACAAGAAAGACACACACGTTTACATTCAACTCCAAATCATTCATCTGAAGTCAAACCAAAGAACAGAAAATCACCTCTAATTGCCGATGTTCAGACAGATGTTTTAGTCTTTGAGATTAAAATAAAAAAAATGCATTTTTGTCCATAAATCTCTGCTTTTCAAAAAAATGTCCACAAAACAATGATTTGGAATTATGAACAGGATCAATTTTCTGGATTAAGATTTTTTTACTCTACATTTTTACTCTTTTCTAATTCTTCTGGCAATACATAATACGGTTATGATGTCAGCCTTTGTACCTGATGGAGGAGTGGGCGAGTTCTTCATCAGTTCCGATCGCTCTGAGGACGTACGACGGCTCCAGAGACGCTGACGTACAGGCGCTGTGAGAACACAAACAATCATTCATTTTTGTATAGGTTTTCACTTTGTGCTGTGGAGTTTCACTGGTCAAGAATTGTGTTTCTTACCAAAATACATTGTTTTAGTGGCAAAACAAATTGCATTATTTCATACATTTTAATAAAATGTGTCTGATTAATACCATTTGTTTTGTTGATTGACTAATCAATTGGTTGATTAATCATGGCAGCTTTTGATGGGACAATAATTATGCACACATACATAAGCATCCAAAAACACAATGGTCAAAAACTAAACGGGTAAAGTTACATTTCTAAGAATCTTTTCATTATATAAAGTGTGTGTCTGACCTCCCAGAAGACAGAGCGATATCCTTCAGCGCCATCAGAAGACTCTCTCCCTCCACATAGGCAAAGGACAGGTTGACACAGCCTGAAACACAAAGACAAACAGTCAGAAACAGTCATGTCGCTTGACTACTGTAATAAGAACATTTTTGTCGACATCACATGTCAACATAACCTCTGACTTTTGGTTCAAGCACTTTCAAACTCATGTATTCTGAAATTCAAGCATGTCACAGTGGTGTGTTTTTGTGCAAGAGTTTCACTTCTGTGCGTTTACCAGGGTAGCGTTGTTCTGCATCTCCATTCATGATCACATCAGGAAGCTCGGACATGATTTTTTGGATCAGACGATTAGCCAGCATGGATACTCTGTGGTGGTCATACTGCACAGAAACACACACACATTTATTACCAGGATGTTTGGAAACATTTGCCTCAATAGCCCTTTCTCAATCGTCAAGCTTCTGCCTCCTCGGGTAGTGACCCGGAAATCGATTTCAGCGCGCCATGTTGAAGGACATCTAATTTCTCCAAATGTACTTCGAGCATCGAGGAGGCTCTCTGGAGGAGCTATAACTGAGGATACACTGATGTATCCTCCGGGGATGTCTTTCAGGCAACAGTGTTGTTTAAAAAGGAGGCGTGACGCACGGCTGGACTTATCTAAGCCAATGACAGCTCTGCATACTGCATCCACTGATATTAAGCTATTTATGTTTTTAATAGAACTGCTTTAATCACGACACGATGTTTACAGTGAGAACAGCTGCTGAGGTCAGTGCAGAAAGCAGAACAGTGAGTATAATATACATCCCTCAATAATATATAAAACAGGCCTAAATTACTCTTTATTTGTAGGCTTTAGTAGGTATACAACAAGATAGATATCTTTCTAAAACCATATAGTGCTTCACATAATAAAATACACAACGGCTGTAGCCTGATATATATTATATGATGTAGGAGCTGTAGGAGTGTGTTGTACAGTGTGTAGGTGTGTGTTGTACAGTGTGTAGGTGCGTGTGTGTGTGTGTGTATACATGCGGTGGACAGACAGATCTCAGTTGGTCTGAACATTTGAATTGAGAAAGGGTGTTTCAGGTATGCTTGTATACCTCCATCTCCTGCTGTGCGATGCTGCAGGCGGCTCCCAGCCCAACAGCCAGAGGGGTGGGGACGGTGCCGGAGCGCAGCCCCCTCTCCTGCCCGCCCCCGTTCTGCAGCGGCTCCATACGCACTCGGGGACGCCGACGCACGTACAAAGCACCAACACCTGTATACACACACATACTGGCAATGTAACTTCAAAGCAGGTCCAGTGAAAGCACCACAATCATCACAACTTGCCTCCCTTCTGCTCTATTAATACATGCTGCTTACTCTTTAATAACATGTTTTACTTACTTTCAATTTCACTATAACTGCTTTCACCTGTTACATGTCAATGACATTTTATACACCGCTTAAATCTCTTCAAATATTGTCAACACTTGACAGCGTTTGCACTGAATTTGAGACTTGAGCTTCCTTTGACACTTTCACTTTCTCTCAGTATTTGGATTGCATCTGCAGCTTTAACAGTGTCAGCCATTTCACATTTCAAGTTGTATGCAATTGGAAAGCACTGTGAACTGCCACATTGATGCAATGAGCTGCAATAATAGACTGTCTAATGCAGTGGTTCTCAAACTTTTTCTGTCAGGCCCCCCCTTTGGAGAAAAAAAAAAGTCAGGCCCCCCAACACAAGTCAGGCTGAGTGGCGGAGCCAGAGATTTATTTTGGGGGTGCTGTGGGGTAGCTTGACGTTTCAGAGGGTGCTCAAACATTTAGGGTTTCCCATTAATGTACCGGGCGCTACAGTGGAATTTTCTACTGCAACACTCCCCACGCATAGACAGTGTTCCCGCAACGGTTACAATGAAGGCTCGATAATCAGCTCGCCGCATATAGGTCTAAGCAGGGGTAAAGTGCTATTTTTACAGGTGGTGTGTGGACCTCGCATAGGGGGGTCCGGGGGCAAGCTCCCCCGGGAAGATTTTTAAATATTGAAGTTAAAAGCATCAATCTGGTGCACTTTGAGAGCAACATTAAGAGATCTATGGATACATCTCTCAACACCCATTTGAACAGATTTACTTTTTCTTTATAGATATTTTACAAATCACCCTTTTAAACTTTATCCTTTTTTTACTGTCATATAGTATGTCATACCTGTTTTTAATTGATTCTCTTATTTGTATAACTATAATGATCATATAAACGTGTGCCTCGGAAATAATTGTTTACATTAATGGTGACCAAAACCTTTAGCTCACGGAGTCCTTTAGCTCACTGAGTCTCTCAGTCTGACAGGAGAGGACTCTCCTCCACCTTGTTGTTGAAAAAACTCCTTATATCCGTTAGCGTAGCTCGCTAGCACCAGAAGCTAACAATAACGATCTCCAGTACCGTGCGCTCTCTCTCTCTCTCGCTCGCGCACACAAAATGGCTCGTTCCACACACATACACACAGTGTCGAGCTTTAATGAAACACAGAGACCCAGACGTAATAGTGCTGTACTGCATCATATTATTTTCGAATCAATACATTTTCAAATTATGATTTTTTTTTAATAACCATTTTTCCTCCTGGTCTCTCGCGCCCCCCCTGGCATGCCTCTGCGCCCCCCACTTTGAGAACCACTGGTCTAATGAGATAACAGTTAAAGCATATCTAGACCAATGCTACGGCTAACCTTTGGGGCCGTAGAGCTTATGGCCGCTGATGGACATCAGATCAATCTTGTTGTCTGTGACGTCGAGGGGAATCTTCCCAACAGCCTGAGCGGCGTCAGTGTGGAGGAAAACTCCCTTAGAGCGACAAATCCGACCTGTGGACGGAAGGAGTACAGATGAATTATTTAACAGTTTCGATTAGAACACTAAATTAAATCACAGACTTAAAAACGTAAGTACAGGAATCTGATGAAGGATCTATATGATTCCTCTCCTCTACGTTTGGCCTTTAAAAACACACACAAAAAGAAAAAACAGTTTAAGACGTAAATATTTGAAAACGCTTTCTTGGGTGCAAATGTATCAATATATTTTAAAACTCTGGTTACTTCGTATTTGCGTCCAGTTTCAGCTGCATTCCGTGTATGAAAGTGTTATGCAGATATAGATTTATTATTTGTAAAATTGAGTATTTGGGAAATTATGACCGCAATTTGTGCATGCCCATTTTAGTTTTGAGTAATACATTTGCACTATGAAACAACAACAATTGTGGACTACTGTCTAATGACTTTGTGACTTATCAATGCTGCACCTCTTCAAGAACCAATGTCTGCTGTGCCCAATGTTATTGAATCTTGGATCTCAACCTGGCCTGGGTCATAGGTGAAACACTGTATGTGGTCATTCTAAAATGTGATTCCTGCCCAATGTGTGGAGCGAATAACGTGTTGCCATGCTTACCAATCTCCTTCATGGGCTGATGGACTCCGATCTCGTTGTTGATGGTCATCACCGAGAGCAGAGAGGTGTCGGGACGGATGGAGGCCTCCAACAGCTGGACACACACACACACACACAGTTTTTTATAGAAACAATGACTTGTGCATCTTGTCTGTACTCGCTGTGTATGTTTACTCTGTGTTTACCTCCAGGTCCACCAGTCCGTTCGACTGGACTGGCAGGTAGGTGATGCTGAATCCTTCAGACTCCAGGACACGACAAGAGTCCAGAACACATTTATGCTCAGTCTGCGTGGTGATCACATGACGCTTCTTGGCCTTGTAGAACCGTGCCACTCCCTGCAGGAGAGGAAGAGGCAGGGTTAGCACCAGAGTTGGGTGTAACGCGTTACTGTAATAATATTACTTTTGTCGGTAACGGAGTAGTGTAACGCATTACTTTTATAATTCAGTAATCACACTACAGTTACTAACATTGTCCCGACACGCGTTATTTTTATAAAAATAATCACACTCACTGACAGACAAGAGGGGTTTCCGCCGCAGGTTTATATACATGTAGGCCTATGTAATCTGCGCGATATACGAGACCACATCTCCACGTGCAGTGCTGCATAAACATGGCTGAGTATTTTCATCTGTAAACTCCCTCAATGGGGCCGCTCGCTCTCTTTTGTTGATCGCCCTCTCACGGGTGAACAGTTCAATGTCCGCTTCATTGTAGGAATTCTGCCATGTCTCTACCACTTTAGTTTGACCATCTCTGTTACTAAGTTATGGAATACTAAATAAATAAGTAATTAGATACCTTACCGTTACTGCGCTCATAAAGAATGATGAGAAAAATGCGTCTTGAACTGGTTTAATTAATTAGTGTCTTGACGTTTCACAGACTGTTAGCTTGTTGTGGCTGGTAGCCTATTTTAGAGCATATAAAAAGAAAGACTTGTGTTATGTCTTCCTTAATGCAATAGTAATTGAGGGTGCAAGTGGAGTCTCGCAGAGGCAAAACTGTGGCGCGATTAAACTGTAGGTGCGCCGCAGTCTGAGTGATCTGCCTGTAGGGAGGGGCGGGCCAGCCCTGCGAGTAAAGTAACCAGTAAAGTAACGAGTAAAGTAACGAGTAAAGTAACGAGTAATATGTAATATGTTACTTTTTTTTAGTAACGACCCCATCTTTGGTTAGCACTGACTCTAAAGACTGGGCTAAAACTCAGTGTTGTTTTTCACTGTACTCCAAAAGCAGGTATCACACATTCAAGTAGAATTTGTTTCCATCCACTACTGTTATGTGATTATATGGGATGTGTTCACTAATGTAAGCCTATTCTATTAATTTGGAAATATATTAAAAGAGAACTAATCGAGGGGACGCAGGGCAAGGGAGTCGACATTTGTGAAAACTATATTTTTTTTTTTAAATGGTTTGTGTCCTGCCTTAGTTTTATTTCATCTTCTCTGTCATGAGTATAAACTGCTCCACAAAAGGGCTGACAGTTGAACAGAACTTTCCTGTTAGCAACCAAAATCTTCGTTTTCCTTTCTCAATAATGTTTTGTTTGTTTAAAAAAAAAAATGCACCACAGTGCAGAGAAAATATAGCAAAGCTCAGAGAGCTATTGTGACCAAAAGCGAGACGGAGTGATGAAGAGGAGGAGCTGAATGAGACCTTGATGGCCATGTTGTTGGACTCGGTGGCTCCGCTGGTGAAGATGATCTCTCTGGGATCTGCTCCAATCAGATCAGCCACCTGCTGCTCGACGAGAGAGAAAACACACAGTCAGTTTCTCTTTCTCTCCAATTCAGAGTTAATCAAATGATATACACAACCAAGTACACATTTTACATAACAAATAAACATACAAAAATGTAAAAGCAAATAATGGTTTACACCATACTACACAGTGCATTGTTATGAGCACAAATTGTTCAGAATCAGAAACAGGTTACAAAGTATTTATAAAAGAACCAAGTGATGCAGATATATGTTTTGGCCAACCTGGCACTTAGGATTATCCTGGTTTGCTCAACCAAAATGCAGTTATTGTTTAATACTAGAGAAAATAAGTTCAGTGGCAAACAAAAGGTTTTGATAGTTACACATGATTAAAACCACATGAAAATAAAAAAAGGAAAATAACTTTTGTTAAGCTATAAAAACTACACAATGGCCATTTGACCTAAGTCACCACCACTAGCCTACAGACTCTGCTTGCTTAACCTTTTCTACAAAATCCTTTCTTCATAGTTTGCCAGATCACAAATAAAAACACAAAAAGACTGTAACGGCCGGTAAACCTCTTAAGTCTCATTTAGCCATCACCTTTAAATAAAAGCTTCATAAGTGGCATTTCCTGTACAGACATTTCATTTAGTAATTTAACGTGTTGTATGGAGTCATCTAAACATGTGTTTACCGCAGACCGTGTTTCAGGCATCTTACCAAAATCCTATTTAAAAAAACATTTATTTTGAGATGAGGGAACCCGAAATGTAAAACTGCCGAGTCATTTCCTGGATTCAGGACTCATTCCTGCAGCAGACAATTATATAATGGGTAGACGTTTACTAGAGCTTTTTGAAAACCTTTTTTTGTATAACTTGATTGTTTCTCTAATCCCTACCTTCCTGGCTGTCTCCATGGCATTCTCGCTCTCCCATCCAAAGGCGTGTGTTTTGGAGTGAGGGTTACCGTAGTAATTGACCTGGAAGGGCAACATGGCGTCCAGCACCCGGGGGTCCTACCCAAACAAATACATGTGTAAAAAGTCATGTATTGATGCAAGATCAAGTGCATGCATGTATGGTAACACTATGTATTAAATTGAGGCACATGCATACAATAAAGTAACACTGTAACATGTCATTTGTTTGTCTTGTCTTTTTGATAGCTACAGTATGTCTATGATTGTATTGTGTGTCTGTCTTGAAAAATGTGAAATAAAATCTAAATATATATATAAAAATAATAAGTCAAAAGTGGCAGTTAGGCCCCTTTCACACCAACGCGGTTCCCGTTCTAGCTCTGTGCTTGCGCTCTTCTGGTTCGGAACCAGCTTTTCTTTTCAACCGCCGTTATAAAACACCGCCCAGAGCCCGACTGGTGCTGCCGCAGCTGCGTCATGACGTCACCATTTACGTTGCTGATTTTCTTCCCAACGGCGCTCACAATAACAACAATGTTGCTTTTAATCATACGAAGCCAGATTAAATTAAATAACTACTTCTCAACCCTTGTACTTTTCTCCCCAGTGCCGTGGTTCATTGTTTATTAATGTGGTTCAGCGGCATTTACCGACCGCTGCCCGCTGTTTTGCATGTATTGATTCCATCCGATAGCTGCTATAATACAAAACGTCTGCCTCTCTCCACAATGATCAACGCAGCGAACGGATGGTCAAAGTAAGGTACAAATAAACAGAATCACACTAAGCCTGGTTAGTGTTGCCTGACTTTATAAAGTGTGTGGTTGCGTTCAAGTCATTTTGCTCAGCGCTACTGCTTGCTACAACTTTTATTTGCCAGGTTGATCCCCCTCCGACGTATGTGGTTCTTGCTTCGAGGTCGACAATTTTGTGGAGCTTGCAGCTGGTAAGAACCGGTTTTCGGGGCAAAGACCTGGCTCCGTGCTTATCAGGCTCTAGCTCCGAACCGGCCCTGGAACCGCGTTGGTGTGAAAGGGGCATTAGGGTCAGTTACTCATCGGGCGTCCTCTGATGACCTTGTGACCAAGACAATATGATTGGTAGCAGTTACCATGGGTGTGGTGGCCTGGAAGTCCATGTAGAGCGGGCGCAGCTCATCTTTCTCCATCAACTCTACAGCACAAAAATAAAAACTCATTACAAATGCCTTTACAACATCATTAATAAAATAGAATTCATGTGAAATGTAACAACATTTAAAAAGGTAAACAAAAGTAATTCAGGTAGTGTCAGCTTTTAAAACGTTGTCACCCTTTAAAAAAAAAAAGGATAACAAAATAGTAACTAAATTGGCATACCTTCATAACCATGAACAATGTATTTGGTAAGTGTTCATTTATTGTATTTGGTTATAAATAATGATAATCCATTACATTTCAACACCAAACGACAGCCAGCTGTTTTTCACAGTCAACCGTTTAAACTGATCTGCAGATCCTGGACCAAAACACTGCATTGGATAACAGTCAGGTCACGCCATTACTTAACTATTTCAACTTTCTTATTTCATTACATTTGGTGTTTGTATTACTTCTCGTACACCTTTTATTCATTACTCTTTTATTGGTTAGGCTTAAAATGTTGAGCAAGCTTTGGCCCAATATGCTATTTCAGGATGAATAAAGTTATACTTATTTTATTTTAAATGACTAAAAATATGATATTACGTGTAAACATTTCTGTCAATTTTCTGTCATTCAACTTATTCTCGAGGACCTGTTGTTTTGAAGTCATTTTGCATTTTTAAGGCCTTCTTCTCACCTTAAAAGCAGTGATCACATAACGTTACATCAGTTATATGTTGTAAAGTACTCAACTGCGTCACTTTTGAATTATTTTAATGTTAGCTGCTATGTGGCTCTAATAATCAGCTAACGTGCTCTTACCTTTCGGTTGAGAGCTGGCGGCTCTTCCCAGCCAGAGAGGGAGCCTGGAGGCTGGCCTGAGCAGCAACGAGGTGACGGTCCTGCCCTGTGAAAGCATCTGGATGGTGGGTTGGTTTCTGCTGGAAACACGCTGACCTCCGGTAACAACAACACGCTGACCGTGAACACAGCACTGGAGTACACCGGTTTGAACCCGTATGACCTCCTGGTTTACGTGGAAGAAACGGATGGGTTCACGATTCAAGAATAAATGTTAAACGTGAGAGAAGTTTGGTTTAGTTTGAGAAACGTTGTCCCGTTTTAGTTTATATGCATGTTTTGCTATGAATCGCTGTCAAGGTAGACACGATAACAACTAGCACTTCCTGTAATGACTTTCAAAATAAAACGTTTTATCACTTCAAAAAGGTATAAGTCAGCGCCGTATAAGTGATACAAAATCGTTTGCACGGTTGTTGATGCAGAGGAAATGTGGTTACTACGGCAGCTTAAAGATAAAATTAGAACAGATGAATATAGAGATTAAATAATAGTTTAAATTAAGATATATATAAACCGATATTAATGGAGTTGAATTAAAAAAAAATGGAAAACCATATGAAGACAAAACATTGCAAGTGCATGATGTGCATCAGACGAGACGCCAGACTTATCAAAACATACTAACTATGATGTATAGTAGGCTAGTGGCAGTATCCTATCCAAACATAGACTGTATGTTTTTTACTCAAACAGTGTAACATAAAATACTATTTTTCATTTATTTTGTGATAACTCTTGTTTGTCATTCGATATTTAAATGTTTTGTATCGGGTTCTGTATTGTTCTCAGTTTGCATACGAAATTGTCATTAATAAACAAATAAAATTACATTAGATTATTGAAACTATTTTACTTTCTTTAGTTTGCCTTTGTCCTCTGCAGCTTGTCCTGTGACTCTCTGCAGCTTTACGCAGCTCGGTGTTGCTGTTGCACAAGACACGGAAGCGGGGGGTGGGACTTCCTTTTAAACAAACTGAGCTATTATTGGCTGATTTGCGTTGTTTTGGTGCCGTACGGGGCCTATACGTGTCGTGTGATTGGTCGGAGCCAGGAGCTTATGAACCGTGAGTTCAGCCTGCCACAAAGTTTAGGTAAAACCTTTATATATACAGTCTATGGTTAAAACCTAACTAACAGTCAGTCTAAGGTTAAATGATGTACAACTGGAATTGTCCTGTGAAACTCCGGATTTTCAAAATCGTCTCAAACACAATTCAAGCGATATATTGAGATAGTTTAGGAATTAAGCAGCTTTTCAGAATTGTTCAGACGGATTCATTAATATGCTTACTTTGTAATTAGCATACAACTATCTGAACAACTGTCACACATTTTTAAAACATTTAGGCAGAGGTGGGCGAAGTGCTTAGATATTTTTAATAGTAAAATTACTATCACAGTGTAGAACTAATCTGTTACAAATAGTCTTGCATTCAAATGTTAAAAGTACAAAAGTATTACTATCAAACTGCACTTTAAGTATCAAAATTAAAAGTACTTTCTCTACAGGACCGCCCATTTCAGAATTATATTTATTGTATTATTGTATTACAATGCATCAATATGTTTAACTCGTTCATCAGTAGTGAATTTGACCAAGTGGTCAATAAGGTTCATTTTAATTACTTGGATAATGTAATGGGGCAATTGAATTCGAATATGGAGACGTAAATGTACTTGCTGGCTTTCTACCAATGCATATTTAGGACTATGTATCATTAATTTTAGGAGTCTGATAATGTCATAATAAACCATTTGTCATATTATTGTCAAATTATATATGCAGGCATACTAAAATTAATATTACTAAAAAGTCATTTATGAAAACAAGATAAAGATGGCCAACATAATGTATTTTGTCTGGTTTAATCAGGATTCAAGTAAATATTCGTATATGATATAATTTGAATACATTTTCCCCCAGTAAAAGGTATTTCCTGTCTTTTGCATTCCAAAGAAAAGCAGGTGGTGGTTACAACTTGTAATCACTCCTAATATAAAACAAAGAAATAACCTATCAAGCGAATCTACGTACGAATAAATCAGTTTATTTTCCCCTTCTTTTATCTGATAAACAGGAATAATTGATATGATGATTAAATCTTCTATTTAAACTCCGAAGCAGAAGGTGGCGGTAACGCTGGTTACCAACCCTCAGTTAAAACGTTACACAAATCGTAGAAGAAGAAGAAGAAGAAGTATCCTAGCTGTTTATGCTTACCCATTATATATAAAGTGCTAGCCATGCCCATAACTAGCTAGTTTATTTGAAGAAAAAAACATTTATTTTAGTATTTAAAGTAGGAATGGAGGGACCCACACAGAGGCAGTGGACGTCACTTTAAAGGTGAGGATAAAGTATTTTGTATTTTCGTGAAGCTACGTAAAGTGTCAATGAAAGCTAGAGGCTAGAGCCGAGGCTAACACCAGCCGCTGTCAGTGGAGCAGCTCTGTTGTGCTGTTTTTTTATAATGTCAGTACGTTTTCTCTAATAACATATCTATTGATCATCAGCGTTAATCTCACTGAGTTTCTAGTGACATTATATATCAATGTGTAATAGCAGCAGCTGGACTGGTGGTATTTATTGTGTTACACAGTGATGGAATGTAAATAAAAGTACATATATGCAAGCACTTAACGCTAAGTACAGTTTTGAAGTACTTGTACTTCATTTTAATGTATCCATTTTAAAGTAGTAGCTGCTATAGTAATATATTTTGTTATTATTTTAAACACAATTCAAGAAGAATGCACTTCAAACAGAACAATAAAGGGGAAACAGAATGTATTAACTGTAAAGGGTGAAGCTTAATTATATCATACCCTTATATATTATATCTGGGCAGGATCCCATTAAATACTTATATTAACTATGCAAAAACGTTTCAAACACAATAATCATCATACCTGATTTTAAAATGTGTCTACCGTCCTATTTTTAAAAACATGTTTTTGAATTTGCAAACTGAACATACTCTTAATTGCTTGTAACAACCACCAAGCAAGATAATCTCTGTTATCGAGTGTTATGGTTTAGAGATATAACTACTCAACGAAGCGTGACGAGGATAAAACGAGTTTTTCTTTGTCAAGTCCATGTATTGCTTTACATGTAGGGGCATCCCTTATTGTCACCATGTGGACACCTGGGAGTCTGTTATTGTCTCTCTGAGGACACCTGGGAGCTCATACTGTCTCCTCTTACATGTCCTCGCTGACATGAACAAAGGTTGACTGTGTTTTAAATCAGCATGTTGATTACGCAGAAAAGTGCCTGACTGTACTATTTGCTTTCAACGGACTTATTTACAGTATGCTCTCTGTCCCAAACCGACATATAAGTATTTTGCAACCCTGGCATGGAATATGTTGCATATAGACCTGAGACTTAGTGAATTCATTCATCTTGTTGAATGCTTTTGAATCCTAAATAAAAGAACTAGAGGCCTGCAGATTCATTAAGATGTCAATGTTATTCAACTCCTGTTACAAAGCTCGCTTTTTGGTAACCAGTCAAATGTGAGCTCCCTATTCTTGGTTTTTAGTTCCTTTTAAGTTGTGAATTTGAAGTGTGCGCGATTAATAGCGTCTTTACGGTAATCGTCGAGAAGCGGCGCTGACGGTCGTACAAGAGCTGATGTTATATTTGATCAATCAATCAATGATATTTGATGAGGGATACAATGATTTTAGCCATAAGTTCTTAATCAAATTGGTACTGTTGGACTCAGTACTTGTTAGACTACTACCACAAATACAATGAAGTACTTTTACTGTGTACTATTTGAGTAATACTCTGTCAAACTCCTCTCCAGAGTACAATAATGCATGTTTTCTGCCATCTTTGATGAGAGATAAAATGATTTTTGCCATAAGTTCTCAGTCAGAGTGGTACTGCTGGACAGAGTACTACTTGGACTACTGCCACAAGTACAATCAAGTACTTTTATCGTGTACTTTTTGAGTAATACCCTGTCAAAGTCACCTCCAGAGTACAATAATATATGTTTTCTGCCATCTTTGATGAGAGATAAAATTATTTTTTTGCCATAAGTTCTCAGTGAGACTGGTACTGCTGGACAGAGTACTACTTGGACTACTGCCAGAGATGTCTAGACTGTAGGGGTGCCCAACCTTTTTTGAACCGAGAGCTACTTTTAAAGTTGCCAGTCTGCCGAGATCTACCAGTCCAAATAGAGAGGCGTAGCCATTACTGACAGCCTACTACCAGGTAAATACACACTACTTGTATAAAACTGACCTTTGTACGATTAATACTTCATAAAATACTGCAGATCCTTTATCTTACCTCTTTCTAATCTACACACATACAAGTATTTAACTGAAGTTACACAACAGTGTTGTTGATACAGAGTTGGAGTTTATTCACATGTCACACTACAGTGGGTAATGTTTTCAAGAAACATTGAACAGTGCTGCCACATATGACACAGGAACAAAAGAAAAGACACTGAACCCTTTCTTTGTCATTATATAAAAATAGTGTTGCTACAAAAGTATAAATTAGGCTTACTAATAAGACAACTCAGATCTGAAGCTACACAGGAATCTGCTGCCAAAGTACAATAAAAAAGAGAACATTAATAGAATCAAACTCTTTTTTGTTGCATTTTAGTAGAGAGTATAAAAAGAAATGCCTTTAAAATAGGATGCTAGCAACACTAGCTTCTTAACCTGAATTGATAATAGACTATAATCAATTTAAGTTTGCATTCTTATACCATTTTGTACAATAATTATAATAAATAAGTTCAAACAAACTAAAATGTACAGCTGATTAATAACGGTATCTAACTTGAGTTTTTATTATATCAAAAACCTGTTGAAATGCTACTGTTATTTTTACTGTCCCCCAAAAGCGAGTCGGCAGCCTCCAGGAATGCTTCTTTCACAACTTCGCCGTCTTTGAAAGACTTCATGTGTTTCGCAAGAACGTGACTGACACGATAAGATGCTATGGTAGCAGCCTTGCTCTTGTTGTTGGGCCTGGTGAAAATGGACTGCTGTGCATTTAGCCGTCCTTTTAGGCCCCTCCCCTTTTGGGAGCGTAGGGCAGAATTAGGAAGTCTCGTAGCGTTTGTGCACTGTTTTGAAATGCCGCTCCTAAATTACCCTTCTTCGATAAAGCCACACTCGCATTACAGATGAGACAGATGGACTTTGAATTGGAATAGATACAAAAATAATCATCCTCCCACTCGGAGTGAAAATTATATATTTTGTTTTTTTTTGCTTCTGCCATAATTGCGGTCTTGTGTGTGTGCGGACTGTCACTCCAGTTGACATGGACAACGTCAGCGAAATAGTGCCCACTCACTGCCCACTCACTGCCCACCAGCCACGCCCCGACACATGGGGTCACGCCGGCCAATCACAAAGCTTTGATGCGTTCAAGTGCATTATTCTGGCACAGGACGATTATGTTATAGGACATTAACGATAAAACAGAATATTGTTGTTCTATTTTTAGACACATCTGCAATCGACTGGGGTGTGCCCAACCAGTCGATAGCAATCGACCGGTCGATCGCGATCGACTGGTTGGGCACACCCCACATTGTGCTGTATGCTTTCACACATTCTGCTTCCACATTGGAAAAGAGCAGCGCAAAATGCTCGTTATGTGGAAACAATATTGAAGAGAAGGCTACGTAACACATTACTCTACGGATCGAGTTCAGAGGCTGTCTTGAACACTATCATCAGAGTAATGTGATCTAATCCAGTGGTTCTCAACTGGTGGGTCGCGACCCAAAAGTGGGTCGCGGACCCGTTTCGAGTGGGTCGCGGATGTGTGAGTGAAGAAAAAAAAATTGGAATTTATTTTTTTGGGGAAAAAGTCAAACTTTTATTTTGAAGGCCCGATTTTCTAACGCTGTGCATGCAGTAGGCGTTGGACTGGAAGTACCGGAGACCATAAACGGTTTTGAAAACTTCTGTCACATAGTGATCATCTTCTCAATAAAATATCTTTGCTGATGTTTTTTCGAGTCTTCTGGCCAATCAGAATCAAGATTGTTGCCGGAAGTCCCCGTGGAGAATGACTTTGCGGTAGAACTCTTCTTTATACATCCATGGTTACAACTTCAGATAGAAATCAACACATAATGAAATATGACCCACGGTCTGATGACTGACAGGTCACAGAACAATGGGGGCTATCTACCCTTACCCACAATTTAAAGTAAGTCACACAGACTATCTCCTCTTTACTCTTCTCGCAGCAAGATGTCAGAACAAAGTGAAAAACAAACAATGGCATAACATATTATTAATATGTCGGGTAGTAATAGATTTATTTATTTTCTTCTCAGTGTACCAGAATGCATAGTTTATGTTAGTATTTCTAAAAATCTCCTGGGGGAGAATCCCCCCAGACCCCCTGCTGGGGTTGGGTTTTCAGCATGCGTGCCTTTTTATATAGTTCAGCTTTGATTCCATCATCTCATTAAACCTTTTTTAAAAGCATACTTTAGTTCTGTGAAGGGATATAAGGGATATATGCACTGTACTTCACTTTAATTAATATTGTATGTTGAAAAGCGTATATATTTCGATTTGAGTACTTCAAAATGTTGGGTCGCGATGTATTGACAAAGGAAAAAGTGGGTCCCGAGGCCTGACCAGTTGAGAACCACTGATCTAATCAATAAATAAAGATTCAGCTGATAACAACTTAGCATGCAAAATGCGTCATTCTGCATGTTAAGTAGCCATGTGCTTTCTGGGGCTAAATCTTTATCAGTAAACTGATAAATTTAACCGGTAAAAGTTCCTTCAAAATAAGAGTCCCGATCTTATTACTATCAAAATAAAAGTGCAAAACGAAAACTTTACCATAGGAAAATATTGGCATACAAATATAATAACTTCTCTAAAAAGTAACTCATTTGAAATATAGTTAGACATATTATAGGTAATTTACAATAATAATAATATTAATATTAGTATTAAGCTTTATATTTGTATAGTATGGTGACACGTTACTGGACATAATTCACCTTCAGGTTTGTGTTGCAACACGGACCCGTTAGAGTGGGACACCGGAAGTTCGATTAATTCAGGCTAGCATGACATGCAGTAGCAACAAGTGTATTCCAGTCTTGTGATTCAATGTATAATAAAGTGTGGAGTTCCATACTGAACACACCGCCTCCGACTCCCATTCATCGGCTCTAGACTGGTGACCCTGAGGTTTTCGTGAAAGTTTCCGAAGACTCAATGAACATGGCTGATCGCGATGTTTTCGTAAAGCTGCCGGAGTTTTGGGAGCATGCCGCTGCGGCATGGTTCGCACACGTGGAGGCGCACTTCGCCTGCCGACAAGTCCGTGACGGGGATTTGAAATACTACCATGTAGTAGCAGCACTGGGAAGCTCCACGTCATCCAGGTTGGTGGGATTTATCGCTGACCCCCCACACCATGGCAAATATGAGGCGATTAAAGCCCTTCTCCTTAAGACATTTCGCTTATCTGCTAAGGAGAGGGCCCGCCAAATTCTTGACATTCAAGGCCTAGGGGATAGCAAGCCATCTCAACTCATGGAGAGGATGCTAAATCTGCTAGGAGGGGAAGATCCCCAGATTTTATTCATGGAGACATTCCTACGCCACTTGCCTTCCCGTGTCCAGACGGCGCTAGCAAACACTTCCATTACAGAGCCCCGTGCATTGGCTGAAGAAGCCAACCTTTTTTTCTTGGCTACCCAGTAGCCCGGTGCAGAGGCGCTGGCTGTGACACTCAGTGCTCCCGCAACAGTCAAGAAAGCTTGGGGGAGACTGGACACGACACCAGCAAGCCAGCGTGGAGATACAGGAGTGTTTTTACCACGCGCGGTTCGGGACCAGCGCGAAGAAGTGTGTCGCTCCCTGCAGCTACAAGCCTCCGGGAAACGGAGGAGCCAGCGCTCGGTAGTGGCCCTGAGCGTTGGCGGCACGAGCAGGCTTCTCTTCGTCAGCGACAGAGTCTCGGGAAGTTTGTTTTTGTGTGACACGGGAGCTTAACGGAATGTAGTTCCTGCTTCGAAGGAAGACGTCGCTCGTGGGGGACATGGACCGCGGTTGACGGCGGCTAATGGCGGCCCCATTCGCACATACGGCGTGAGGCCTATGTGTTAGTGCATTGGAGGACAACGTTTCAACTGGGATTTTGTGACGGCAGACATTTCTTTTCCCCTCCTCGGGCGGATTTTTTATGTGCTCACAGACTCCTTGTGGACGTTAAAAATAAACGCTTGGTTGATGCCTTGACGTTTTCCTCTCTCGTTTGTACACTTGGCAAGGCAGCTTACGGCTGTCGGGCTCGCTGTCGGGAGCGGACATTTTTCTCAGGCTGTTGGCTGACTTTCCGGACCTGACGCTGCCCACCTTCTCCGCACTCACCACCAAGCATGGGGTGGAGCACCACGTCACCACCGAAGGTCCCCCAGTCTACGCCAGGGCCCGGCGGTTGAACCCTTCTAAGCTTGCAGTAGCGAGGGCGGAGTTTTCAACCATGGAACACCAGGGTATCGTCCGTCGTTCTGACAGTCCTTGGGCCTCGCCCCTACACGTAGTTCCCAAGCCGAACGGCGGTTGGCGCCCGTGTGGGGATTACCGCCGCCTCAACGACGCCACGACACCTGACCGCTACCCAGTGCCGCACATTCAAGACTTTTCGGCACATCTGGCCGGTACGTCGGTGTTTTCGAAAGTGGACCTGGTGCGTGGTTACCACCAGGTGCCCATGCATCCCCTGGACGTCCCTAAGACCGCAGTGATAACACCTTTTGGACTCTTCGAGTTCCTGCGGATGCCTTTTGGGCTCAAGAACGCAGCCCAAACGTTCCAGCGCCTGATGGATTCGGTGCTGCGGGACCTGCCGTTCGTGTTTGTCTACCTGGACGACATACTCGTCGCCAGCGCTTCAGTGGAAGAGCACCTATCACACCTCCGAGCCCTTTTCACGAGTCTCAGCCAACACGGGTTGATCATCAATCATGCAAAGTGCCAGTTCGGGGTGTTTGATATTGACTTCCTCGGACAGCGTGTCACCAAGGGCGGTGCAGCACCCGTGCCGGCGGAGGTGGAGGCTGTTGCGGCTTTTCCTCTCCTGCTCACAGCCCGGTCGCTCCGTGAGTTTCTGAGGATGGTGACTTTCTACCACCGTTTCATCGCCCGGGCCGCTCACATTATGCGGCCGCTGTATGAGGCTTTGAAGGATACGACCCCCGTCCAGGCGATTGACTGGACAGCAGAAGCTGAGTCTGCTTTCACGGAGGTCAAGACTGCGTTGGCTCAGGCGGCCCTGTTGGCACACCCATCATCCACGGCTCCCATCTCCATTACCACAGACGCATCGGACTACGCCGTTGGTGCAGTGCACAAACAGTGGGTGGTAGGGCTGTACCCGAATATTCGACTATTCGAATATTCGTTCGTTGGTCAACTATTCGGGTTTCAATTTCATTATTCGGATATTCGTTATTTTTTTTTTTTTTCAAAAAGATAATTTTTTCCCTAAATGTATGCTATCAATAAAGGCGAGTTGCCATATTCTTATACTATATATTTATACTTTTGAATTGCACTGTTAAAATGCAGAAATATATACAATCTCAGCCTGTGCTCCTGACATCGCGTTCACTCACAGTCACGAACGCAAACGGCACGCTTCTCCTCGCTCAACCTCGTTTCACACACCTGCACACAAAATGCCGAAGACTTCAGCTGTGTGGGACCATTTTAAATTGGACGACGGTAAGAAGAAGGCAGTGTGCCAAATATGCGACAAGAAACTGGCCTACCACGGTGGCACAACAACTCTGAAAAGTCACCTGGATGCTGTAAGTAGTAGCCTAGCTTAGCTTAGCTGTTGTCAAGTTGCCATGATGAAGCTGCTTTATCCGCCGTTTAAACAGTAACGTTACACATGATAAAATCGTGCTCTTACTTTGCTTGGAAAATAGTTGCAAGCAAGCAACCGAATTGTTTTTTTATATTAGTTTTTCAATTTGATCCGAATAGTGAAAATAATAGGAGCAATGTGGGAACATCTGGGGCTAAGGCAATTATTGGCATATAGTTCGTTCATTTATTTTTCGTTCTTCATTTATTTAAATACTGTTTACTGTATTGGTTTACAATATTTGGTTCCCCGGCGCTGCACTGCGGAAGACACATTTAGTTTTAATGTATGCGAGTACTGAGACAATAAATACATATAAATCGTAATAGTATGCTCTTTCTGCGCTTCTGCTTAACAACGTGTTGTCAGGTGTCTCGGAGCGTGTTATGAAAAAAATGTTTATTAAAAAAATAAATAAATCTCCGCACCGAATATTCGAATATTCGCTGCTGATTACTACCGAATATCCGGAGCTCGAAAAATGGTATTCGGGACAGCCCTAGTGGGTGGAGGGCGCTTGGCAGCCACTCGCCTTTTTCAGTCTCCTGCTGACGCCCAGAGAACGCAAGTACAGCGCTTTTGACCGAGAGCTCCTTGGACTTTATTTGGCTGTGCGGCACTTCCGTTTTTTGCTGGAAGGCCGTGAGTTTATGGCGTTTGTCGACCACAAGCCGCTCACGTTCGCCATGTCTAAAGTGGCGGAGCCTTGGTCGGCACGTCAGCAGCGGCAGCTTTCCTACATCTCGGAGTTCACCACAGACATTAAGCACGTGGCTGGCAAGTCGAACCTGGTGGCAGATTGCCTCTCCAGAGTCGTCATCGGAGCCGTCCAGACTATACTCGCATGGTGGCGGACCAGGTCAGAGACCCCGGCGTTAAGCCTTCGGTGCGCTTGGTGGCCGCGAAGTTCATCTGGCATGGGCTGAAAAAGGACGTGAGGACTTGGGCTGGTGAGTGCGTGGCTTGTCAGCGCGCTAAGGTGCACCGCCACACTAAGGCCCCTTTGGAGAGTTTCCTGGTGCCTGAGAGGAGGTTTGACCACGTCAACATCGACCTGGTTGGTCCATTGCCCTCCTCTCAAGGTTTTTCCTACCTCCTCACCATGGTGGACAGGACGACCCGTTGGCCGGAGGCAGTTCCTCTCGTGTCAACGTCAGTCGCAGACATTGCCCGAGCTTTCATTGCGACGTGGGTGTGTCGTTTTGGCACCCCGTCAGACATTTCCTCGGAGAGAGGCTCACAGTTCATGTCCGAGCTCTGGAACGCCGTGGCGAGTGGTCTGGGGGTTAAGCTGCACAGGACTACCGCGTATCACCCTCAGGCTAACAGCCTCTGTGAGCGGTTCCATCGCTCCATGAAGGCGGCCCTCAAGGCCGGCCTTACGGACGGGAATTGGGTCGACAAGCTGCCCTGGGTGATGCTGGGCCTGAGGACTGCGCCTAAAGAAGACCTGCAGTGCTCTACGGCTGAGATGGTATACGGTCAGCTGCTGAGGGTTCCTGGGGATTTCCTCCCTAACGCATCGGCTCCCTGGTCGGCGTCGACCCAGCGGGCTTTCCTGCAGGAGGCCGCTGAGGCCTTTGCTCCGATCCCTACTACTCAACGCGGTACTCGGGTGTCCCGGGTTTCCCCCAGAGCTCCGTTCGGCGGGGCACGTGTTCATCCGGCACGATGCGCACAGAGGCCCCCTGCAGCCCCCTTACGATGGGCCTTTCCGGGTCTTGGAGCACAGGGACAAGCACCTGGTGGTCGACCTGGGTGGCAAGGCCGAGCACGTCTCGGTGGACCGGGTGAAGGCTGCTCACTTGGACTTAGACCAGCCGGTGGTGCTGGCTCGACCTCCGCGACGGGGCCACCCCCGGCCTCGATCCCTGTCACGGATTTAAGACCTGTTGTTCCGGTCCCTCCCCTTCCGGGGGCCGCACAGGCGGAAGTTACTTTTCCGACTCCCGTGCTCAGGAGTCGTGGGGGTCGGCGTGCCGTTCCTCCCTGCCACGCTGATTTTGTTTGTGTGAATTCTGGGGGGGGGCTTGTCTAGTGATACGTTATTGGACATAATTCACCTTCAGGTTTGTGTTGCAACACGGACCCGTTAGAGTGGGACACCGGAAGTTAGATTAATTCAGGCTAGCATGACATGCAGTAGCAACAAGTGTATTCCAGTCTTGTGATTCAATGTATAATAAAGTGTGGAGTTCCATAGTGAACACACCGCCTCCGACTCCCATTCATCGGCTCTACAGTAGCACCTGTTACAAGAATTGTAGCCAAACTCGCTTCACAGCAGTTCAATAGACAGATTAGTATAACATGACAGGATAAAAGCAATGTAGAGGAGCAGCTACATTTCAACACATATATCCACAAAGATTAATACATGAAGACTTGTGACTCGGACTTGACTTGGACTCTTCTTAGGTGACTTGGACTCGGACTCGAACATAGGTAATAATGACTTGGACTCGGACTCTTCTTAGGTGACTCAGACTTGGACTCGAACACAGGTAATGATGACTCTGACTCGACTCGGACACTCTTTGGGTGACTCGGACTCGGACTCGAACACAGGTAATGATGACTCGACTCGGACACTCCTTGGGTGACTCGGACTTGGACTCGGACTCGAATACGACTCTCCCTTGGTGACTCAGACTTGGACTCGGACTCGAAGAGTGGTGACTCGAGAGTGACTTGACTACAACACTGCTTGATTGTACTTGTGGCAGTAGTCCAAGTAGTACTCTGTCCAGCAGTACCACTTTCACTGAGAACTTATGGCAAAAAAATCATTTTATCTCTCATCAAAGATGGCAGAAAACATACATTATTGTACTCTGGAGGGGAGTTTGACAGGGTATTTCTCAGTAAAAGTACTTGACTGTACTTTTGGTAGTAGTCTAACAAGTAGGCTACTGAGTCCAACAGTATCACTTTTATTAAGAATGTATGGCTAAAAATCATTTTACCTCATCAAATATAGCAGAAGTGGCATGATTTTGTTCTCAGGAGGGGAATTTCAGAGTATTACCCAGAAAAAAGACAGTAAAAGTACTTCATTTTATTGTTGGTAGCAGTCAAACTAGGACTGAGTCAAACAGTGTTAGTTTTTTTTAACAATTTATGGTAAAAATTATTTGTATCGCATGAAGCAGAGTGCGCTATAAATCGCGCACTCAAAAATGAAGAACTGCTCATTTGACCAAGCAAATTTGAGAGACGGCGGAGTTGACTGCAGTGAAAAAATCTGCCACTTCCTTACAGAGCCCCTCCTCCAACACACACAAACGCGCACATGACCAATGAGGGCACGAGATAAGTTTGTGCACAGATGGAAGGCTGACAGGCAGGTAGGCCATCCAGTTATTTTAGCCGGGCTTTTTACAGTACCACGGCTTCCACAGATGACATTTTTGTATGTATTTATTGTCAAAGCATTTAATATATTCATTGCTATCGGGATGTTAAGAGCATTCCATGGAATATAACAAAACTGAAATAAATTACATACCCCACCTTTAAACTCCAGTTCTTTAGTCAAACTGTAGAGAGGGGAATCTACAGTGGCTGACAGGTGCAAACGCGCTACAACAGCCCAAAACACTTCCAACTGTCACTCTTGCAAATTTAGTTTCATTATTGTAAGTGTTTTGTCAGTATATTTGAAATGACTGCTAGGTTAGCTACTAGCTTACAGCAGATCTGCAATAATGTCAGAAGGAATCATGCTATCACATATTTAAAATAAGCCTTTAAAACGTTTTATTTAAACTTCAGGAACGTTTTCAGGGACAGTTGCAGTTGGCCCACTTTATAATCCATCCCTGAACGTCAACAAGCACTCTGTCTGGTCCCAGCTGTTGGCATCCCTTTTTAGTTTTGCAGCGGTTTTAATAACCGCTGCACATGTTTCTTGGAGAATGCTTTCTGAATGCTGCACATGTGTTGCCATGTTCGTGAAGATGTTTCTTCATTTGCATGTGTTTTGGCACATTTGTGTTTTTTATATTTGCATAATTTTAGAAAGGGCAACAAGTTTCTGCTAATGGCAATGTTGTATGCCGTTGTATGCCGTTGTAGTGCGTTTGCAGTGCACCTATCGGCCACCATAGACATCAGTATAAGACTAATACAACATGTCTGCACCATGTTACCTCCTACTTCAGGGAAAATTCGCTATTGATGATTGCCACAAATGATCTAAAATAACTCTTACATGCGCTTGACAACAAACCTGTTTGAATAAGTGGCTCTGGCATGAAGTCCAGACTCACAGCACACTACAACCATGCATAGATTGCACATAATAATTAATATAATATAACAACACCTTTTAATAGGTTGATATGTAGTTGTTTATGAAATGGTGTGGTGGTAAACATTTAATATGACTACCTAGGTGACACCATGCTCCTGAAGCCCGCAGCAGCTGAAGATCAACGTGTTTGACCGAGAAGCCGCTGTGACCGCTGCCGTCATGGGAACGATGATGAGTGAGCCGTGCATCTACGACAAACTGTCCGAGAGCATCGACATCCTCCGGCAGTCGGGATACCGCTACGGCATGTCGGAGAGGGAGATCGAAAGGTTCATCAAGCAGGTCCTGGAGACCAACGAGCCCAGGAGAGAGCCTCCGCAGTTCCCCATCCTGAGAGCCACCATAAAGGTCAGGGAAATATTTCACTGCTAAAACATCTAATCGAATGAAAATATACTCAATGAACTAAGGAAGCCCTTTGTCACATGAAAGTACTTAAAATGCAGTTACAGCCTGTACAATATGTGGTTAATTCGCAAGTTTGTCATTACTGTAAAGTGATTTTAAAGGTTTTTGAATGTGTGGGAGAGAAATAATAATAACTTTTTTGGTGACCGCATAAATTGTCGAAATTGGGCCCAATCCACAGCAGGGACAGAGCCCCAGTGTATGGGTCCCCAACTTCACCAAGTGAGCTAACGGCACCCATGGAAAACACAATTAAGCCAAAGAAAAACCTGTTTGACGACATTGATTCAGGTTTAAAAGCGAGCAATTGAATGCAGTGGATTGATATTCATTCTAATTTTTTTGCAATGACATTTCTTCTAATGACGTTTTTTTTTTTATTCAAACAAAGCAAACCATTCAGTTTATTGATACTTTTATAGCATAACATTTGAGCAGCATCCTGTTTTCAAGCGAAAACTCTGCAAAGCATTCTTAAAAATCCAATGTAACTGCTATTAAACAGCTACCACAACCACATTTCATTTTGAAATATCTTATAGCTCATGAAAATAATACTCCAGCCTTTGTTTAAGGTTCCCTGAGCTGTGTCCCCAGTAGGGCCTGAGTTGCTTGATGAGTCGAGTCAGCCCGTTGAAATAAACATTTTTAGGAACAAAAATTCCTCTAACCAGGTCAGAAAAAGATTCTTGGTCATTTTAAAACCTGTTCAAACTGTTTCCAAACGGTATATCCTGTCACAACTACAGAGGAGTTTTCGATGCAAGTGACACACAAGTTTAGCATTGAAAACATTCATTTTGAGGGTCACACTTTTGTAATAGCATTAGGTTATCTAACATTTAAAAAAGAATTTAGTTATTTTAACAGACAATACGCCATTAGACTTATGACGTGTGAGTAGTTGAGAAAGCCAAACAATTCAAATGTCTCAAAGATACTTTAGCATTACATGTTACTAAACACTTGTATCCAAAGTGACTTACATGCATTCAATACTGTGGACAGTACACATGACTTGTTAACGTTTTCTTACAGTATATGCAAACATAATATTGTTTTTTTTATACCATATAGAATTGGTAAACTCAGACAGCATTTAGGATGAGATAGGGCTGCTCAATTAATCATATTTTAATCGCAATTACGATTTTGGCTTGCAACGATTATGAATCAACATCATCGAAATAAAAGGATTATTCTTTTTATTTATTTATTTTATTTTATTGGTTTTTCAGTTGAATTATACTTAAAGCTTAGGGTAATCAACTGTTAAAAACATACTGTTTATATTTTTATTTCAATAAATGGATGTTTTCAAAGTAAATGGATAATCGTTTTTAATAATCATGATATCAATTATTGACCCAAATAATCGAGATTATGATTTTTGCCATAATCGAGCAGCCCTAGGATGAGATCCACCTCACTCACCGCATAAACTGCAATTTTAAGACATAATTCATCCAATTTCTGGCGAGGCCCGAAGATATCCTCTATCTCCTCCTTAGTAAAGATGTCACGTCCTTTAACGCCAATCTGGAGGAAACATCATAACAGATTACAAATGGCTTCGGGTCAAATTTGCATTGTTGGTTACTTGTAAAACTGGAAGCACCAGGCTGCATTCCTGGCATGCCAAAGGATGAACAAGCAGGTTTTACCTTGGCATGTCCATGCTTTCCAGAATGAAAGTTAGTCACTTCTATGATCTCACAGGGACGTCCTTTCAGAATGGCTAGGTCAGTCTCCTTGATATCAGAGGACCATTCGAAACTATGCTTCAGTGAGATGTGATCTGCCATGTTGGGCTCTACTCCATCCAGAGGAGCACAAGAACACAAGAAATAACATGCAAGAGTTAAGACGGTAGCATTGCTAACAAGGCTCGCCCCCCCCCCCCCCCGTTTATCTTACATCATTAACAATAAATATGTTTACACAAAATAGTTGTATAAGAATGTTATTATTATATATTTATGTTTCTCGAATATTAATATTGATTTTAAGTCGGGAGATTGTTGATGATGTAAGACGAGAAGATAAACGGGGGTTTTCAGTTTTAAATGAATTTTAAAAAAGATAATAAAAACAACAAATGATTACTTAAAGGTAGGGTAGGTAATTCACCTCAGAAACACTTTTTGTTATATTCCATGGAATGCTCTTAACATCCCGATAGCAATGAATATATTAAATGCTTTGACAATAAATATATACAAATATTTCATCTGTGGAAGCCGTGGCGCGGTAAAAAGCACGACCAATCATCTGCCTCGGCCTGTGGCAGATGATTGGATGGCCTACCTGCCTGTCAACCTTCCATCTGTGCACAAACTTATCTCGTGCCCTCATTGGTCATGTGCGCGTTCGTGTGTGTTGGAGGAGGGGCTCTGTAAGGAAGTCTGAAGGAAGGGGCAGATGTTTTTTCGGCTGCGTACTTTCAAACTCAATACAATGTACAGAATAAGGATTCAGGTGGAAATCTTCCAGGTTTCCTCCTCTTTCATAAATCCATAATCATTGATTTGTATTATTTATTAGTTAAATATTTATTTTCTTCATGTTTTATATTTGGTAAATGAATCATTATTTATAGTGATTTATTTGAGTTGATTAGCGCGGGAAAAGGCAAATGTTTTTTTTCTAATAGAGAAAGAGAAGACGTAAAAAAACTTGCAATAAAGTCTATGAAGGGATTAAACACAAGTAAAAGGATCATCAATTGACAGGACCTAAAGCCAATGGAGATGTTTGCTCTTATGTTGGTCCTGGTCATAAAGGTTCTGCTTCATGCTGCACAATGTCTGCCTAATTATACGTTTCATAAGACCAGAAGGTAGAGTCAGTAACAAAGGCATGCATAAGTGTCTCAGTATAGGCCTGGGGGAGAAACGGATGCACTTTCAAAAAGACGTTTTTGTCTTATTAGGGATATGAGATTCCAAGATTCAAACCTGGTTATAAAAGCAAGCCAATATTTGTATATATATACTGTATATGCAAACATTTCTCATTTCAGAATGTGTTGTTTTGAAAGGTTATAGCTGGAATCCAGATGTCCTCAATTTTATTTTATTATAAATTATAGTATTTTATAGGGCTGCACGATATTGGAAAAAACTGACATTGGGATATTTTCTTCCCCTGCGATATATGTAAGGGATAATGTGAGAACACCCTTCATGCAGATCTAGATCCCTCCGCTTCGCGTCGGGCTCCTGATCAGCCTGTCGGCTGTTATTTTCCCCATAATGACTGCGATTCTCAACACAGTAACATATGACTCCCAATATTAATAGTACGCTATTATTTATTTAAATTGACATGCATCCGCTAAGAAAAATAGTCCGTTGTTACTGTTTGAACTAACGTAGCAACGGCAGGAACTGCTTCGATAGCGTTTTTGAGGAGCAACTCATTCATTATTCATTATGTCAAACCTTGGAAAGTATCTAGATATCCCTGCCCTAATGCCAAAGTAACTGGCAACTGAATATGTGTTGCCGTTTGATGTCCCGTTACTTCTCCGCTGTTTTCTTGTCGCTCTTATCATGTCAGTTCGAATATCAGCCAAACTGTATACAGTTAAATCGAACGGACTTGTTTGTGCAGATGTGAACGTCCTTAACAACGGTCAATAAATCCTTGACAGCGGTCTGTCTGTTCTGGATTAACAACGTGTCGCGTGTTCTGAATTGACCAATCAGAATCGAGTATTCGACTAAACCATGTAATAAATTGCGATATGAAAAAATACAGGAATTGAAGAAATTACAGGTTTTTTTGTCCGCAAACCATCCTTTCTTGAACTTTAATGCTATACAATTGGTATTTTTTTTAACAATATTTAACCGGATGGAGGATTTTACTCACGGAATTCTGGATCTTAAATGGTCAGAGCAACAAGCTGAGCCAGCTCGGTTATCCTGCTGTGATCTGATCAAGAATGGTTGTGATTGGTGGTTTGCTGTGCATGCAGAGCCTGCATGTCACTCACTCAAGTACCCCTGACATGAGAGCCGCACAAGTTTTCCTTTTGCAGCAAGCAGCAAAATAATTGTAACATGACGCGTTTGAGTTAATTTGCCTACTTAATATCGCTCGTCCTAAACAAAAAAAAGGGATTGGATTATTATTTTCTTTTAAATAAAAATAAATCGCACGTCCTGCGATGTCAATATCGCGCATGCGCATAACGCGATTATCGTCAGTGTTGGGCAAGTTACTTCCAAAATGTAATATTTCATATTACTTATTACTCTCTTTTGAAAGTAATAAGTTACATTACAATATTACTGTCTCTGAAATGTAATGAGTTACACTACTTTAGTTACTTTGAGTTACTTTCACCAAAATAACCGCAAAAGAATGGCTAGGTATTTTAAATGCTAAAATGTAGTTTAGTGCAGCTCATTATACATCCATTGAAGGGCAATGTGGTATAGCATAACAACTGTGTAGGCCCTTAAGGCTACTAACAACTTGTATTACACGGCTTAGTTGAATACTCGATTCTGATCTTAAATTCTTAACATGTGACACGTTGTTAATACAGTACAGACCACTGTCAAGGACTACAGTATAATGAAGGTTGCTAAGGAGGATCAAGAAAGAGACAGGGAAAGAGGTTAAAAGACGGAGTGCTGGACGTCAGATAAATCACCAGAAGAAGGCAGACAGGAAGCAAACAATAACAGGACACGGAATGGGCTCTGTATTTTGTTTAGTATATGGCCGTGTACAGGCCCGGTTCCAGAACAAAATGAATCAGGGTGCCTCTGAGATTACAGGGGGTGAAGCAGTAGTAGGTTTACATGAGCAATAGTGGCCGGCAACAGCAATGAAAAATAGCATTGATGGTCCCCAATTAACAGATTATTGCATTTGTTATGTTTTGAAACCAATCAAGTGAGAACATTTCAAGTGTGTTAAAAGTGCAATCCTGAAATATTTCATATAGTCCAAAGTGGACTATGGCAAGGAAAAGCACAAAAGCTTCAAAACTACTGATAAAAGAAATGAGAACATATTGTAAATCAAGGCACATATTATTTGAACCAGCTCATGGTTTGAAATGGCAAACATTGAAAAGCAAAAGTATTATTAAAACCATGTACTAAATCATCACTTTGGTCCCATCATATACTCTGGGAAGAGAATATTTACTGTGCTTGAAAACTGGTCATCATCATCATGAAATCATCATCATCATGAAATCACATCATCATGTGAGGTTGACTTTGTGACCTGTAACATTTCAGCTGCAACATTAGCTTGTTGATAAGCTTGGGATATGAGATATTTTTGTAGCCATTCGTGGTGAAGGCATCTGTGCTATTGTATGCATTATTTTTGACCCAACATTTCCTATACAGGCATGGCAGAATATGAATCTATTTTCACATGACTATTCTAGCCATTGTCTATTTGTATACCATGAGCTGCAAAATGACCGCCTTACCCCACTGTACAGGCGGGTACTTGTTTACCTGGACAGGCTCTGTTTTGCCGTGATATCCTGGCACCTGCGGCCCGGCGTAGTTTCGGGCGACGAAGACTGCTGCTCCGGGGCCGGCGAGTCAGGCGGGAGTAAGTTAGTGTCCACAACGGAGGGTAACGTGATGTCCCCATCTGACCTGTTGCTACTGTCTGCAGTAGATGCAGTGTTGCTGGCGTTTAGTGATGGTTGCTTTAACCATTTTTGTATAAATGATTATCCACAGAACAGATGTGTGTCACTGCTGTGGAAGCACTTTGGAAATAATGCACGCGCAGCGGAGCAGGTCACGCGCTCCGTTCTCTTTTTTGAATAGAGGGTGCATAACATTCAACTGGGGGTGCAGTCCATGCCTATGCAGTGTGCACCCCCGAAGATCCCGACGCGAAGCCTGAAAAATAAACACCAGGTTTACTAATCTACCCGCACAATTTGTCTCGGGTGTCGGAATGTCTCGCTATGTTAGTACATTCTTAAAAAACAAAACACCATTTAATTTGGGGTTAAAACGTGTTGTAACTGCATTACTGAGCATTGTAACGGGTAATATATTACCCATATTTCATTAGTAATGCGTTACATTACTTCGTTACAGCAAAAAGTAATATTGTAACTCCGTTACTTTTGTAACGCGTTACACCCAACACTGTATATCGTGCAGCTTTAGTATTTTATTAAATATGTAATGAATATCAATTAATGCCAAGATCCAACTGACCGAAATCAATCTCTAGTAGATTAGTGTTTTTATTGTTAAACACTTGCCTGTGGTTGGAGAGTAAAGAGCATACAGTCTCTGCTTTGAGGAGAGTGAAGTGATATCCCTGTGGTCTGTGCAGTTTGTGGTGGCAGTGGGCTTCCTGCTGGTGGTGGTGCTGGCCTTCACGTACCCTCAGAGCGCCCCCCAGCTGGGGCTGGTCAACCTGGGCTGCTACAACTGGTCGTCCCCCCTCAGCCACGTCCGCCTGCTGTCCCTGCCCATCGCCAAGAAGTACAACCTGCAAGGTCTGACGCACTGACACACAAACACAGGTTTCATTAGAAAGTACTGGGTGTCTAAAGGGTGAACAAATAAATGATATTTTTCTTTTAGGAGGGAGTTCAATTAGAGCTGTACTGGATATTTCAATATGAACACTTTTGAATATAATATTTTTGTTCTTATGTATTTACTATTTGTAATCCCGACATATGTGAAGAGTTGCGAATAAAGATTAAGCTACACTAATATTATTATTTGTAGAACTAGAGTCCAGTGTTTGCTGCGTAGGATTGTTCCCATGTGGTCTAAATATTTAGCTTTCAATCCATACTTGTTGGCATTAATCGTTTTAAAGACATTTAATGTGGTCAATAACCAGTTTGCTCTCCCACATGTGCCAGACTACAGGAGGCTCACAACTGTATTCATCTAACGCCACCGCTAATGAAATAATCACTATAAGCAACAATGTATTTGTTCTCTTTAGTTGTAGGGTGACCTTTAATAATAAATGACAGACATACAGAGCCTCAAAAGTTAAAACAAAGACAAAACACATTTGCTTCAGCCCTAAAACCTCCACTTTCCAACATCTGTCTTTGGAAGAAACATCAGCTTGAACTATAGTTTGTCTAAAGTGAATCTGTGTTTGTGTGCTGCAGGTTTCCATGAGTGGTGGAGTGCCGGCTCTCTCCGGCAGAATCTGGTCAACTGTTCGGGCTGTGCTCAGATCTCCTCGGTGATGGAGGTCCCAGAGAGCCTCAGGGGGACGGTGGCTCTGAGGCGGGGGCCGCAGCTCGTCCTGCTGAAGGTCAGAACTGAAAGCGTCCACACACTTTCACTCCTTTTCCCATGGTGTAGAAAAGCATGAACTTAAGCCTATATTGAGTTTTGAGTCCAAATGAATTCTAATATTACAGTTACTGATACATATGCTCCTTTTTTTTACACTTCTTTAGAGTTAAGCGTGTCCAAGACTCTACACGGTAGCTCTTTAAAAAGGTTCTTCTTTTTCCTGTTGAACACGAACAAAGGCCAGGAGTCTGGAATCTCATAATTGTAAGAGCAAAAATGTATCTTTGCGCAGCCAACTTGTAATGGGTTTTAGTCCCGGGGTGTTGCTGGGGGCTTTTCAGAAGGACTGCGTGTTTGGGTAAACTGACCTGTTTGAAAACACAGTACTGTGTGTGCTCTGGTACAAGTATTTGTCTGCTCTCCCTAGTCGGTCTTTACTTACTAAACTCTGGCTGTTAATGCAAGAATCCCTAAAATCCGTTTGATAATAGCGAGTGTGATAGAGACTGTCATTTTGTTTGATCTCAGTTGATTGTTATTTGTATACCAGTTACTTGCCCACTGCAGTTAAAAATGAGCTAATTTAAGCATTTTATTTTTTAGATATAATGTATTTTTATGCATTGTCCTATTTTCATAACGATGAGAGGATTTAATTCTAGGTTTACAATACTTTATTGTCCGACTCTTTGTGAGTGTTGCATTGAACTAGCAGAGGTTTGAACGTTGCTGGAAAGAGAATAACGGCTCCTGTAATGTGGCTCCTGTAATGTGGCTCCTGTAATGTGGCTCCTGCAGGGCGGGGAGTCCCTCAGCGTGCAGCGGCAGCAGCTGGAGGAGCTCTACCTGGCTCACTCCAACTCCATGTCCATCCTGCTGGAGGAGGAGGACGGTCTGCACAGCCACAACCAGGGCCTCCCCCAGGGGCCCGCCAACTTCACTCTGCTCTGGTACTCATTGGTTTTGAATGTAGACTTAGATTTATAGTCTGGTTTCCAGCATAGTTAACCTGGAACGCCAAAGTTTTATGTAAGAAATGTATAGTACGGGTCCCCAGCACAAACGGATGCTAACTTGCATATGTTGGGCAATTTGCACAGTTAGCATAAATTGCGTTAAATGAAATGAATTGTATTATAGCCCACGTAAACAATAGTTAAAAAATGGCTTGGCCGATTGTGGTGGTAATTGAGGATGCTGAATGCATTTCAGGATCAGCAATTGCAGTTTTAATCAGAAGGTGGGCTGATTTGGACTCTGCTGAGTAGTGCTGCGACCATTGGATATTGAGAGCACAAGATGAAAATGATTATCTCTACTGTCGACAGCTTTTCTTCAAATAAATTGACAATCTATCCAATCCAGAGTCCCCTAAATCTTCAAAATCTACCAAAATGTATGAAAATCAGCCCACCAGGAGTACTAATATGACCCTATTTTTGAATGTCAGAAATGGACTTAGCATCCTCAATAATCCCCAAAACCACTCAACATGGTCCCCATTGGCCAAGCCATTATATCACTAGTTTCTCCACAGGCTATAATGGTAATTCATGCTTATTAATGCAATGCTAATTGTGCAAGTTGCCCAACATACACAAGTTAGCATTCGGAAGTGTCTAGGTGTTGGGGAGCCCTACTATACATCTCTAACATAACACTTTGGTGTACTCAACACTTCATGGTTCCCAACAGGGCTCTCTGAGCTGGCAACTAGACTATAAGGCTTTTATGGAGCAAGTGTACTTGCAGGATTCTGAATTGATATCTTTACTGAAGATTTATTTTGCACTTGAAAACTGCTTTGGATAAAAGCGTAGACTAAAATAAATGGAATGTAATGTATTATGAAATGATATGCCGCACATTTTGGGCGAGGGTTTTTCTGATTGTTTCTGGTGTTTTGTGTGCAGGAGGTTCAGCTCCGGGACCAGGGAGAAGGTGCTGAGGTGGCTCTTCCCCAAGGCGGAGCTCTGCCCCCTGCTGGACAGCGCCGGGACCATCGTGCAGCGCTGCCTGGTCACACACAGCACCAACTCCCAGAGCAAGGTCAGTCCACACACACACATCTTTACACCTGGATATGTGGTGTCCTCGGGCGAGGTGCTTCACCCCAAGCTGCTCCCATAGGCATGAGTACGCCATTCAAGTGTAGATTTCTTTTCTAAATAATAATGGCACTATTACCCTGTTTTTACATCCATTCTGTTTTCCCCTGTTCCTAATGCACATTATGCAGCAATGCTTTTATGGAAGGTGCTATACACTGATTATAAAAGTATAGAATTTTGCAAAGAAAAAACTCCTTTTCTTCTGATCAAGTCTGAATGTCCCAATGTGTTTGTCTCCATGACAGCGGCTTGTGACATCATTTGCCCTTTCCATGATATAATACATTTCTGTCTGAATGATCGAAGGGTGAAAATGCAGTTGAAAGTGCATCCGTCCATCACTCACCGTAAATAACCTCTGCTCTGTGTTTCAGGGGGTGGGGGTGTTTGGCTGGCTGGTGGTGGGGGAGGGTCTTCCCACAGTGCGAGTCCTACCTGTCCAGCGCTGCCAGAAACACTGCAGCTCCTTCAACCTGTGGCTGAACCCTGGAGACATGGGTACCAGCGTTTTATACCGCGTACACTTTCATTGTGAAAAAACATCAACTTTCTCCTTTCGACAAAACAATATCTCTACTTCAAACACATTTAAAATGTCACTTATTATTGTCCTGTATGAACAATGTGTTTTATATGGAGCCCCTCCCAAAATAATAATGTGTGTATTCAAGTCTTTTAGAAAATGATTAGTGAATTACTAACACTAATAAGGATTTATATACAAAACATTAAACAAAAAGTATATTACAACCTTTTGCATTGCATTGAAAATATACAATTGTTTTCTAGTATAATAAAAAAATATGGTATTATTTTGCACTTTATTCTAATGCCCTCATGAAATAGCTGAATACAAAGTGACACCGTATCTTGTTGACGTAAGAAAGAAACATGGGCTCTATGCTAGAAATACTGGTGTAAAACAAATATGTGGGAACAAAACGGTTGACTACAACAGCGGACTACTGTACAATTTTTATATATATATATTGTGTCACTGCCCTATAATATAATTGAGATGAATACATCTTGCATAGATAATCTCACACACACTAAATCATTGTGTGTGCGTCGTCCTTTCAGTCAGCAAACCAAGCAAACAGTTAAAGATATTGTATTGTCATAGAAACCATGACTGTACCAGTGCCTGCTGGATCTGTTCTCCTCATCACTGACGGTTGTTCCCTGTGACCTTTGACCCTGTGTAGTGTACGCTGACCCTCGGTACTGGCAGATGGAGCTGTTCCCCGGCCGAGGCCAGAACATCATCTGTGACGGATCAACGTTTTAACTTCAGGAGGAGCGACGTTCAGGAGCAGCGTGGAGAGTTCAGGATCGTGCAGATCGGCCTTTCTGTGGCCCCGCCACACCGATGCCTTATTTCCCTCCGGCCTTTTTTACTGACGCCCGTCCGTCCCATAATCCTCCCGGCGTCCTCAGAGAAACACTGCTCACATGACTTGAGTTTGGGAAAAAGGGATCCTCCTCCAGGAGGTCAGAGGATGGAGAAATGACTTTATGACTTTGTCCTCCGGAGTTTTGAACTCTCCAATGTTCTGGATGTGGATAGCTTCAAGCATATATTTAGAACTTCATATAATGAATCAATCATTGGGTGTCTCTCTTTCAGAAGGTGGTGAAAAGTGATGAGAGCTTGGCATTAACCTGAGCATCACAGGGAATCCTTTCCTGTGTTAAAGCCACAGCTTGGTCGGCCTGGATGTATGAGGACCCCTCTGAACAGAAAGCAGCTGACATGAACACAGCAGCCTGAAGGCAGGTTTATCTGTGAAGCACATTTCAGCAACAAGGCCATTCAAAGTGCTTCAACATGGATCTCAAAGGCATCGAGGCAAAGTGCAAATCTAAGAACAAAGACTCCATTGAGCGTGTGTATCGGGGACGCTGCAGATTACATGGTGAATGTTCTTTTTGCATTTAATCAAATTATTACAAACTAAGTTTAGGAGCATGTGCAGTTCATTCAGTCAGTGAGCACTTACTTCATTTGCATTGCATTCTGGGAACTTTCAGCGTCTACTCTTTCACTTCCTGCTGTGTTTCTGATGCTCACCCACAGCTCTTCACCCGGTTCGTTCCTTGATGTTAAAGGGACAGTTCACCCAAGTCGAGTCTTCTCGTAAACACGTCAGATCATTCTGTTAATGAGTACCTCGTCGTTCGACATGTAAACAAGAAATAATAATAGATCCAAATAAGAGGAAGATGTGACTCTTCCTTGGATCTATTATTTGCTTCTTCTTGACAACTTCCTGTGTTTTTGTCATTTCTGTTTTCTACAGACTTATAACATTAGTGCCAAAAAGTGACGTTGCTATGCTATAACAATGTATTAAAATAGAGATTTTCAAAAGCAGTTTCATATTTATTCTAATTTTTAAAATGGCTAACTCGGCCAGCCATAAATTGGACTTTTTATTTGTATTTCAATAGCAGATTAGTACATGTTCCAGCTCATTTGAAGTTTGGAGATTAAACTGACATTTTTGCTAGTTTGTTTAGATCTTTTTTTTTTAATTAAATAATAAAAAAAGTTGCTAAAAAATGAAATCTTTTAAATAGTGATTTGAATTTCTAGTAAATTGTCAATCAAAGCCAGAATAAATGTTGTACAGTTTTAATTGGGTTAAAATAGTGTCCACATCAGAAATCTGTCTCCATCAAATGTTTCTGGATTATCCAGTATTTCATGGGGACACTGTTCCTAAATAAGTATCTTTTTTAAAACACATTTTTAATGCTGAAATCTCAGAAACATCTGGAGAGAAAAGGTAGTGAATATGTGTTTAAGATTTGGGTGAACTTACCCTTTAACGACTAGATTTGACTTTAATCTAAAACCTTTTTTTTGATGTATTCTTATCCACGTTGTTTATAAGGATCAGATATTTTTAATTCTGAATGTACAAACAAAGCTGCTGCTCTAATTTTGCTGTTATTTATTGCTATGATTGTATGTACATATGTTTAAAACATTAATATTTGAATAGTAATGTGTTGTGATATTGTTCGACTTTTATCACCTGTGCTCACAGTTAACATCACATCCTGTCCAACAGATGTCCTGAACCTCATGAAGCAGAGGACGGTGTGATTCGTGCTCCATCAGGGTTTCCTGATCCTTAAAGTCTGAATAAAATCATTTTGCCAAAGTTGATCGGTCTCTCTCATTTTGCTCCAGAAACCCAAAAAGCCACAAGTATCCAAACCTCACCAGTTGGGGTCTCTGGATCCAAAGGAAGGAGGGAAGATTTTTTTAAATGTACACTTTGCATAGAAATGTCAACATTTTATGAGAAAATAAAAACTTGTCATGTACTTGTGTCCGTCTGTGTTGGGTTTCTCTTGACTTTGTGATTTGAAAGTGGTCGAGTTTGTTGGAGAACACAGGGATGTAATATGAAGATCAGTGTTGGAAAGTAACTAAGTACAATTACACATTTTAGTTACTTGTACTTTACACAAGTATTTTCGTTTTATACTACTACTCTACTACATTTTGGAAACTTTACACTTTTACTCCGCTACATTTATTTTACAGATGTATTTACTACTTTAGATTAAACCATCCTACATTTGATTTAAGTAACTTAAATGCATCAATTGTGCTAAGAAGTTTTTTGTTCAAAAATCTTTCACAGTTCCAGCTTCGTAACTGAGGATTTGTTGCTTTTCTTTTAAAATATTAAAAAAATTAATAATCTGGAAAGAGTACTTTTACTCCTAAAACTTTAAGTACATAATTCTACTTAATTACTTTTCCTGATGCAGTTACTTTACTTGAAATGTAGTATTTTTACAATGTGGTATGTCAGTCATTGTACTCGAGTAAAGCATCTGAATGCTTCTCCACCAATGAGAAGACAGAAGAGTGAGAGAGTTTTCAGGCTCTCTCTTTGCCCGCTCACATCACCACGTCATGCTCAGAGCTTCAGATGGAAAATACGTTTCTTCTTAAAGACTGAATACTTATATTTGAATGATGATGATATCCCAGAGACAAATGTGACCATTGGGGCAAGAAACAAGAAATACATCTTTATTTCTCTCAACATGAATAGCGTAGCAACAGAACAATGCACAACAGCAACTCCATGTTAGCAGTAAGGAGATTGTGTCTGATTAAATATTGTAGATATGTCAATATATGATATAGACAGATGGTTCTATGGAGTCTTAAGGGTGCCATCAGAAGAACAAGACACTGAGTAATAATGTAAAATAATAATTATTAGCAACATTATTGGGGATTCTTAAATTAGCGACAGTTTTCATTATTTAACATAATTTGTCTGGTGTTTCCTTTGGCTTGAAGTGAAAACGATTAGCTGTCACGTCCGTTTAAAGAGGCCCTATTACACACACACACACACACACACACACACACACACACACACACACACACACACACACACAACACACACACACACACACACACACACACACACACACACACACACACACACACACACACACACACACACACACATCACACACACACACACACACACACACACACACACACCCCACACACACACACACACACACACACACACACACACACACACACACACACACACACACACACACACACACACACACACACACACACACACACACACACACACACACACACACACACACAGGAAACCATTGTTGGTCTCAGCTAAAAGCTAAATGTAAATATTTTCTGGAAAACAAAAAAAAGAGTTGTTATGAAATATAAAAAAAAGTATTTTAAAAAAGTATTAATACATTGAAAATTAAAAGCTAATCAGTTATTTTAAAATGACATTATTCATGATGTTAAAACATAGAACCGGTGAGTAATTGATATACAAATAATTATCAAATTTGATTGTGTTTATAATATATTTTTGAATTTGAGTTACAGTAAAAACTGTGAAAGATACACTGTATTATTTGGTAGCATATATGGAAAACATCCTTAGAAATAGTTTTAAAAAATGCAACGGTCCTGTATGCACAGACTGTAAACCCCCATTACAGTTGAAACCATATGACCCTAGTGGGCTTCATGGACTCATTAAGGTGGTGAGAGGTTGCCTGTTTCAATTGAATAGCAAGTATACATGATATAAAGTGCTGCGCTGAGGTGGACAAAGTCACTGAGAGGGACTGATGCAGTTTTAGGTCAAAGTGCAAAGCGTCACATTTGCATCTAAAGGGTCAGTTCACCTAACATACAAAATGAATGTATACATCTCTCCAGTCAGATAGTTTGGCTTGACGAGCCAGGTGTGTTACGTTGAAATGCTTGATCAAAACGATTTGACTGGATAGATACAACGATGCTGACCCAAAACAGCAGATTTGAGAAAGTCTTTAGAAAAAGCCAGGTAACAGAGTTAAAAAAAGGTTCAAGTCAGTGTAAAGCGGGAGGCTCTGCGGTCACGTCCCTCCGGCCAGCAGAGGAGACGTCTCCGAGGCGTCACGTTTGTGATGCGGAGACTGAGACCAGCTGTCGTACAGGTGGCTGCTCTGAAGGTCCGCCTCCGCACGCAGGGTGATTTTCTTCAAGAGAGAAAGAAAGAAAGTAATGTCCCAATGTTTTTTGGCTCGTGTAACCATTAGCCAATAACCAACCAATGTAACCCCCCGCCCACCTTATCACCTGATTCTCCTCCTCGAGCACCATTACTACATAGTTTATGCATTTGGAACCATCATATCTCTCTACTACAAATACACCATTTGTCTGGTTGTTTCTAGTAAATATGACGTACGGATGATAGAAGATGATTAGAGCCACTGTGGGGGGTCAAGGTACCTGAAAGTCTCTGATGTAGGTGAGGAAGAAGCTGATGAAGGAGGAGGCCAGAGACCACTCCGAGATGGTGCTGATGATGTGAGCCGTGTAACCCTGAACATACACATACAGCCATCAATGTAACACCGATAGGAGCCTTGTTACTGTCCAAAGTGTATATTTCATTTGAGACAAAGTTCTTGTTTAGCTTCTCCCGTTTAACACCCGGGAAGTGAACAACATGATGTCAAATAATGTTTCACTTTGTAGCAGCTCTAACAGATCCACATCGGACCCAAGATTTCATCCATCTTAAAAATATGCAGAACTGACCGTCTCTCCAGGAGTCCAGTGCAGTTTGCGAGCGACGTCGACCCCCGGCAGACTGCTGTACATGATGACCGACGATACGAACACTGAGGAGGACGATGTTAAGGAGTACAACAGGACATGAAAGATAAGTATTTGTCTGCAAGTGTCAGGGAGTAGCCTCAACCACAAACTGAACTGCATTTCCCATAACGTCCTGGTTTTCATCCCCTAACGTTATGTAATCTAATTTGAATGTTGCTTCAATATTAAAGAAACTGTAGTTTTGAGCTCCACATGAGCAGAACTGTACATCGTGTTGAGGAAATGACAACGTTTCAAATATTAAAAAGAAATCATTTGTTTTGTTTTATATGATAATAATGAGCTCAACACCTTCAGAGTCGCTCGTGAGGATATTCACAACTATCCAGATAATATCAATTGAAGTTATGGTGAGGTTTTGTCTTATGTCGCCCAATCTCTACGCTTGTGTAACGTCAAATCCTTATATTTAGGCACAAAACAAGTCCCCGACTGCAGGATGACTTTTTTTATGATTTAAAATAAAATAAAATACTGCTAAGAACTACTACTATATGACTTTGTTTTCCATTGTTTTGCCAGGTACTGATGCATAGCAGAACAAAAATGGCATGAAGATATTTTTGGCTTATTGTGGAAACTTTTAAGTTCAAGTTGTGGGACATAATTAAGACACTTTACGGACAACGACACCTGGGAGGCCATTTGCATGTTTACACAGATAACCAGTGAGACCGGACACACTTTACACCTAGAGAAATGCTCTTTCTATCTACTGGAGGCACATTTAGGAGCAGCATAAGCAAACAGAGAGAAACACAGGATAGGACAGGTAACAGTTCACACCACTTATAGGGAACAGAATAGAATCAAAAGTATATAAGATATGAATAAATATGTGTGGATGTGTAAGAATAACTGAGCTGTGTGTTTCCAGCTGTGTTCAGGATACTGGTGATGATGCTGCCGAGGGTCCAGAGGCCCACCCCCAGACGGACCAGGTAGATGTTCTTGCTGTGGACGTGGGGCTGCATGTAGAGCGAGAGCAGCGTCTGCACCAGGATGTAGAGAGCCCCCACCCCAAAGGTCAGCACCGCCCCCACCAGGTGCATGGAGAACAGCGTGGTCTTCTGCTCACACACCGTTTGGGTTTTACAAGCAAGAAAGACAAAAACAAATGAATTGGAAAAGATGTAATGATATGGTTTGTCCTGAAACTAAAGACAACGACTGACTGCAGGTCTGGAAATGACATTTGGATGTTAAGCTCAGATTCAGCTCAGTCAAGGCAGCGATGTCCACAAGGTTTAAACCTGAGTTCCTGTCCATCTATATGCTGTAATGACATGCCTTAACCAAGGAAGGAACTGTGAAGTGTTCCAGGAGAACTAGCCTTCACACACAGCAGGAACTGATCCCAGAGCAGCAGCACTCACCTGGAAGTTGGCGACCACGCACATCCCGAAGGAGCTGATGAGACCGAGCAGCAGCCCGACGCGGTTCAGTCTGACCCGCTTCAGCTCCTCTTCACCCGTCAGAGCCTCCACCTGCTTGTAGCGCACGTACACCGTCGCTATTCCTAGACACATATAAAAACACACACATTTCTATTTGTTATTATTATTTTACAGAGACACAGTTTTGCTCAAATCTCTCAAATACAACAGATAAAGAATAAAAGAATGAAGAATATTTAACTCCTGTACAATAGATTGATCATGAGATTGATAATAACCTATTATAACATTTAGATTGAGACACAATACATTTAAAACTTATATTAAAAACATTTTAAAGTAAATAATTTGACTTCAATTAACCTCACGATTCATTTAAATACATAATTCCTTGTTCTGGTGATCAATAAAGTCTCTAAACATTTTAAGAAATGTCTCAACACTGTGTTGACATTTGGTTATGTGACATTAGTGTGTGTGTGTGTGTGTGTGTGTGTGTGTGTGTGTGTGTGTGTGTGTGTGTGTGTGTGTGTGTGTTACCTAAAAAGGCTGACACATCCAGCATGATGCCGAACACACACCTCTCTGGTGCCATCGTTCCTGTGTCGCTGCAAGACAAACAATTTCATTGGATTTGGCAGTTTCTTTAAACAAGAAAAATAGAATAACAGCTTTGTAAAATAATAATAACAATACCAGCTGAATATTATAATTGAAAATAAAACAAGTCGTTGATTAGTTGTGTCCAAAAGATAATGATAATGACTGACTGTAGCTCTGCAAAATACACGAGGGAATGATTAAGCGAGTTAAGGAGTTTAGGAGAATTATCCTGCATGCTAATGACCTCATAAAAGGTTGCACTCTTGTTATTAGCGTCTCTAAATCGAAAGAGGAGTGAGACAATATCTTGAGTATAGCGTATGTTTTTTTATACTTTATGGATTCTACAAAAACATATTTTGCTCAGATCGCTCTAAAAGTAGTTCCATGAGGCTGGAAGTTACACTGACTGTGCAGGCCCCTGTTCTGAGTGCAGCAAAGAGTGTGTGTGTGTGTGTGTGCGTGTGCGTGTGTGTGTGTGTGTGGACTCAGACCTGATGTAAGGCAACAGAGGATCCACATGTTTCAGCACCACGGCTGTGATGTAAGCGAAGACAAAGGACGCCGCCGTCCAGATGACCAGTGCCGCAGGCAGGAAGCACAGACCCTGCTGGAACCACCACATGGTGTGTGTGTGTGTGTGTGTGTGTGTGTGTGTGTGTGTGTGTGTTCACTCTGCCCTGTGTACAACATACAAATAGAGGTACACACATTCATATACATCACAAACTGGCCATCAACGTCCTTGCCAATGCTAATATTGATTTCTCTTTCTGTTTCTACCAGGTTAAAACCTATCATTTGTACATTGATACATCCAAGACAAATTCTGGAGTCTCAAACATACCACTGTATTATATAATTGCGTAAATAATCAATTCTGATACATTTGAATCAATTAAATAATAATTGAATTCACTTGTACAGTAATTCAAACAACATTATTAATATTTCGCTGCTTTTCTCACTTTAAAATTAACTAAATATATTGGGGTTTTGAACTGTTGGAAAATATACATTTTAAGATTTAACTTGTGCTCTGGAAGTTATGATTTGCAAACAAAATTGTGGTCATTAAAACTTTTGGGGCATCATTGTTCATATTTTGAATTTCTTTGTTATTATTATTTATTTCAAGGGTTGAGGGAGTGGTGGATAAAGGGTCTTTCAGAGTGTAAACATATTTTAGCCTTTTTGTGATTATTGAGAAGTGATCCTTTTGCCTTTCTCTGTAGGGTTGGACAATAACATCTTCTGAGGACTGAAGACAATAACTTGGGTTAAAATGAGTACAAATTAGTCTGGTTTTCACTGAGGAAGTGAAACCGAAAACAGTCAGACAAGATGTCGGTGACATGAGCTGTTTACTAGCTGTCGTTGATAGGGAACCAGGACAGCAAACCAAACTCCATTAATACATGCACGCTTTAAAAAAAACAGTTAACATGTTTCGCATTATACAATTAAGTATTCGAGAAAAGGTACACCAAACGGCCCCCACTGAATATACATGAACTCTAATGTTTACAGAAACATGAACCTAATAATATTGGTTAACAATTACGGATAAATATAATAACAAATCAAATTAATGCTAACACCAAGCTAGCTAACGTTAGCTTCACCACATAGCATTCACCGAAGATATTAACGTTGTATTTCAACCTTTTAACCGTGTGTTTGGTTAGACACAGCTCTGTGGGCTGAGGAAACAACATCATGTGAACTAACCACATTGACAGGCTGTTTAATGACACTCACGTTATCCGAGTCCTCCAGAAACCTTCAACTAAAATCCTTTATTTCTAACCCCGACTATGAGGTTGAGATCTCCGGCAAACGTCCGCAATTCTCGGTGTAGTTACGGGGTCTTCTCTGGACAAAACGTCCATTAAAACATACATCAAGTTTAAAAGTTGTCTCTTCGTCCTACTAGACGATTTGAGACCACGCATGCGCAAATTGACTAATGTGAGATTGCTGTCCCGAGATTTGTCTGAAAGGCGGGCTGTGGCCTCATTTGACTCGGCAGCATAGGAGGGGATTGGGGGAGGTCGTATGAAGGGTTCTAAATCATTATTTAATATACTATATTAGTCATTTCAGATACACAGAGAAGCTGCAAGTCAATTCAATTAAATAGATTTAAGTGGCATGACATAGCACAAGACAAGTACAAACAAATTGATAGATTAAAAGAGATTGTAAGTAAATGAAAAAAAGTGTATATGATATATTTACAAATTTAATTTATTAATTTCGTTATATTATATTATATATTATAAAATATTAAATGAAAAACGTAATAGCCTATATATATAATTTCCTCGATTAATTTCACAAAAGGTTTTAAATAATTAAATGTTTAAAGTATTTTAAGTAATTATTAAAGTCACAAATTCAAAGATAACTAACTTTAACAAAAGACCAACAAAAACAATGCAAGTGTTAATAACATAACTGGCTGTTAGTCTGAGAATGTAATACTCTATTGATAAAAACAGAAAATCTACTCATAAAATAAAGACACGATAAGATAAATGAAAAATATGTTAATGGTACAGATAATACAAGACAGCTATTGTTCTAATAGGAGACTGACCACCAAGGTAAGTGTATTTTCCAAACTGTTGCCCTTTTCCTTCAAGTTTCATTTTGTTCGCACACAATAAAGAACATACCATCGTTTGTGGATCAGAACTGAATGTTGTTTTCATTAAAAGGCAAAAAGGTGAGGCAACGAGGAAGTGAATGCTTCAGTTTGAACATTTCCAGTGAAACACACACATTGCTCCAGGTGAAAGTATGAGATTTATTTGCATTGGTAGATTAAGAGATTATCAGATGATCTTGTTTACTGTATTTCTGCACACTGCTAGGGACATACCTGAGCTTGTTAGTCTGGCAAACACACTCTTCTAGACAGCTGTGTGCAAAACAATAGAACCAACAATTGTTTAACTATTAAATAGCCACAGACTCAAACTATCCAGACACAACTTTAAAAAGCCTCTGTTTGTCCTCACTGTATTTTGTATAGTTTCAGGAGGCTGTGATTACCGTAGGGGACACATACGTTTTATACAGTGACATCTAGTTTCAGTCATTGATTTCACTACAGCTAAACGGCTGCAATAGTGACAAACATGATGCCATATCATTTTCCATCTTAACTTTCCAGTCATACCTATTTGTGCAATTGCAAGGCTGTTTAGGGACTTAATAAGCATTCAATTACATACTTTTTGTAGAGAGGACATATAATACTATGCATGTTCCTATTTGTATGTTGTGTCTCTACTGGGACATGTCTTCATGCTTTAATGTTCAAAAAGCTCTTTATTTTTCTCATACTGCCTGTGCTGCAGCACCTCTTTTCACCCTCTGTCTGAAACCAGAGCCCAGTCTGCTCTGATTGGTTAGCTGGTCAGCTCTGTTGTGATTGGTCAACTGTTTGGAGATGTCCAGCCCTTAACCCTATCACGTACAATGTGCTGTTAGTCCAGTGGCAGGCTGGCAAATCCTAAAAGCACAATAGGTCACCTTTAATATACGCAGAATCTGCATGTTTTATTCTTTAAGTGAAGCTTCTTTTCTTTTCGGGGATAAAATGTGTTCTTCTCCCAAGCTTCGTGGAAACAATTTTGAACTGCATTAATTTAAAAACCTTTAAAGCCTTATCTTGGACCAACTTTATTCGTATCATTACTATTCATTTATTTATAAATGGTATATCTTTATAACAAAACAACTTTATCTTTAATGATATGCATCTGTATTGTATTCATCTTACAATATTCTTGATATTTTGCTAATATTCCATCTTAACATACTGCAAGCCATTTAAGAAAAACATATGGTTGTGATTTGAAGTGACTCTTTAACAGGGTCGCAGAAGGGTTTGTCAACATTGTTCAGAAGACTATTAAATCACCCTGAACCTGAAGTCATAAAGGAAACCGGTTAAACTCAAATGTTGAGGCTTAAAGGTGGGGTAGGTCATTTTGGAGAAACCAGCTGGAGTGCGCTGGAATTTGAAAATACACAGCCGGAAACAATCTGCCACTTCCTTACAGAGCCCCTCCTCCAACACACACGAACGCGCACATGACCAATGAGGGCACGAGATAAGTTTGTGCACAGATGGAAGGCTGACAGGCAGGTAGGCCATCCAGTTATGTTAGCCAGGCCGGCTCAGATGATTGGTCGTGCTTTTTACAGTACTACGGCTTCCACAGATGAAAGTTTTTTACGGATTTTTTTTGTCAAAACACTTCATTGCTATCGGGATGTTAAGAGCATTTCATGGAATATAACAAAAAGTGTATCTCGAGCCGGTTTCTCAAACTTACCTACCCCACCTTTAATGCACCATCTGCAGATAGGACGAAATATAACTTAAAACAGGCACATTATGCAAAACGCAATTAACTAATATATAATGGACACAGAAACATTGAAACATCACTACAGGCTCTCTTCAGAGGCAGCTCCATTAAACAACAGTCCAAATAAAACAGGTTTTTATTTTAAGGGTCAGGGACAAAAGTTTGATCTGTTTCTTTTCAGACGCCACCTTCAAAACTGTGATGTCATCATGGGACTTTATCTCCGACACATGTCTACTTCAGTGGGTTCAGTTTGTGGTTTCGGGGGAAACTAAATCTCAACCAGATTATGTTATTAATTTAAAAAAAAAGTATACAGTCACTGATTTTAAGTTTTCAACCTCTAACATAGTATATATAGTTTATTATTGTATTTGTTTCAAATCACTTTAAACTGAATCATTGACATTAACAAACATGTGAAATGGACATTTTCTTTACAATATTTTACGACATTCAACGAATCAGCAGATCATTTGATAAATAGAATAGTTATTTAGGGTTTCAAGTTTTCAAAACAGTGTTTGCAGCATCCACTGGTAATACAGGAGTATAATTTGCTCTTGTCAACTCGTTTTGTGAAAAAGCCAATAACCCGAAATGAATTGGTCCAAAGACACGTATATGTATAACCAATAAAAACACATCAATGCGCCTCACTGTTGCACTGACATGTTCCTTCATGAACGCACACACTGTAGTTCATTTGGCCACAAACACTCAGTACCAGATGGGGATTAATCCGCCACTGAAAGTAGTCCCTAACAAATGGACTCGTTCCTCCCGTTTCAGTAACACTTGTTAATAAACTACAGTAACCAGCTGTTTTTGGATACAAGTCAGCATTTCTTTTTTTTAAGCATAAAACCTTTGTATTTGTTATAAAGTATAAGATCCAATACGTTTGAGGCTGAGTGATACAGACCGAGTAAGAAGGCAATGTAAAGAGACGTCTTTTCCTAGGATTTGTTGACAATTTGAAAAATATAAAAAGAAGGTGCGAGTGAAGGAGAAGCACTGACGGTGAGAAGAGGGGGCTGGTGGAGGAGAAACATGTATGACATTTCTTATTTTGTTCCCAACAACTACAATATTTTTGGAAATCTGAGCAATCATTTACATTTTTAACTTAAAATGCCTACCTGCAAACGTTAACATCTGAATGAACCTTGAGTTTGGATTTTTATTTTTAAATATTCTGATTGTGGCTCTCCTTTTTTCTTTTGTACATGGAGTGTCTTTGGTACATTTTAAGGCCCAAGTCTTATAAAGAATATATATTAGCAAATAACACTACATGTGACAATAAATACACAAAAAGTTGCATGTGTCGGCTAACGGAGGGGTTTCAGTAGAACATATTACATTTTAAAACATTGTTGGAGAATTTCTTTGCAATAACAATACTCTAAGATCGACATTAAGTTTCCTCCAAAACCACATTTTTGTTGATCAGTCGCAGTTTCTGTTAATGTGCAGGAGATAAAGTTGTATTAAAACAATAAACATGAGGGTATATACATGTGTCAAAGCAGGATTTTAACTTAAAAGAAAAAGCAGACACTGTAACAGTATGTATTTACAATAGCAAAAAGGTGAAGTTATGCAAATATTACAAAAATTATAATCATGAAAAGTTTGATTCATGTCCTATACATTTTTTCTTTGCACACGTACAGTTAAAACACATGAAGTTTCCCTCCTGGAACACACCGAGTAGCACCTGTGCTCTTCTGAAGTATCTGCTCACCAGTTTGTCAGAAGGAGAATTGTTATTACTGCGGCAGAAGATGAAACAAAGACAGTAATACTCCAGTATCTTAATATATATTATTTGTCCACACATTCAGTTGGCAGAAGCACATACTTTTACACCACGCCAGCCCCTGCATCGCTACGTGGAAAACAGAGGAAGAAAAGAAGAGCGCGACTAACAGGAAGGAAGAGTCAGTGATGGCGGCGTGTCCTCAGTGAGGAGCGGAGCTGAGCACTGAGCAAGGCGCGATTTTAAAAACGAAAATGTGAAGATGGCAGGCAATCTGGTTGCAAACACTGACACAGTAACGCACCAAGTCAAAGAAGGAAATGATCTGCAGAGAGAGAGAAACAGAATCACTGATCTGACAGGAGGGTCTCAGTTAGCTCATCGCTACCTAAAAAGCTCATCATCCTTCTATTGGACTTACTTTCTCATAGTTTTAACTATAATCACAATATAGAATTTCAGACTTTTGACTTTGCTTCAGTCTCATCACTTTTGACTTTATCATAAATAAAATCATACATTTCAGTTATTATATAATGTTTTCTTATCTCGTGGTTTTATTTATAAAAACGTACATTTAAACCTCATGGTTTCGAGTCTTAAAATCATTATTTGAACTTAATATTTCACAATTTTGACTTTGCATATCAGTATACATTTTTACTAAGTATCTTAATTTCGATTTTATCATAAATATCTGTTTCAAATGATAAAAATCATACTTTTGACTTAATATTTGATCATTTTCTCTTACTATCTCATGTTTGAATTCATAAAATCATACTTTTCTCTATTTGAACTCAGTATCTCAACATTTGATTGTTTTAAATATTTATGTGTCAAATAAAAATCATACTTTTTGATTTATAATTGAAAATGTTTGACTTATCTCATGTCAAATGATATTTAACATTGTTAAAGTCGATATTTGGACTGCATTTCAGTTTCATAATATCTCATTGTTAATGTATACAATCATACTTTTAACTGACCCTATATGTCTCATAATTGTGACTTACCATGTTCAAGTGTAATAATTGTAACTTACTATCTCACAATTTTGACATAAGAGTGTTTTCATCTCTTATTCCTGACATGTATTATTTTCTTTCTTACGTACAGAAAAGAATGACTCATTGTTACTTACATTACTGATTAATCAGGACGTAACCTGACTACATATACACATATGTTACTGCTGAGTAGATTTAAACAAATACTTACCAACGCAATCCACAGCACCAGGTACTCGTCGATAAAACTATTGAAATACTGATCCAGAAACAGTAGTCCTGGTCCCAGGAAGGCTAAATCGTGGAGATGCATCTCACTTTTTGTCATATGTGCTACCTGAAGACAGAAATGAAAACAGTCGGCATCAAACCACAACAGATTCATTCTGGCACTAAAATCTCTGCAAAGGATTCAAATCATTTTATTTGGCTGCGCTCCTAATAAAAGTAGAGTTGACTTACAACTAATTTATTGGTGATTTTGGCCGAGACGCAGCCAAACGCCAGGATATAAAGACACGGGTGTTTCTCAAAGAGCTGGACAGCAGACTTCTTGTATATCATCATCGCCAAAATAATAACCGAACCAATATGTAAGACTGGAGAGAGGACGCTGGTTCCCTGAGGTCAGACACACAAAAACAAAGATCATTTTAATACGATAATGAACTGATGCTAATAAAAATCCATCTATTCTAGTCAGAAACTTTGAACTACTGGTATTTGTGCCATTATGTAGCAATGACTGCAACATACAAGCACACCGTATTTCTCAATATCAAAACAATACTGCACGGTGGGGCATACAGACACACATAGAACGCTTAAAGATATAGCATTAAATAATAATTGACTTTGGGTCACAACAGATTTAATGTCAATTCCCGTAATCATGCGGATGAGAAGATCTAACAATCTGATGACAGAAAACACAGATAGTGTCTGTTCTCTTTTTGTCAGAGCATATCATTTATTTCTTGTTATTTGGATGTTAAAAGAATAAATAAATATAATAAAAACTAAAATGACTTACTGCTATCGTGGATCCGTTTTTGCCCACACCTCCTGTAAAAATAACTCTGAAGTAATTGGTGCAGGAGAAGATGGCTCCTAAAAAAGTGCAGATGGCGGGAACCATTTTCATCTGGATATTTAGGATCGGAATCTAGAAATCAAAACACAAAAAGGAAGTAACAATAACACATATTGGACATTTGTTGATCAATCTTTAATCGTCCAGATATTTCTGTAGCTTGTAAATGTGTGTAAATACACCTTTGCATCCACAATAGAAGCATCATGAGTAGTATTAGAGAATGGTAAATTAGTTATTATTTTCTGATAAAAATGACAGTACACAATAATGTAAAAGCAAGAAGAAATGAACATGTTTACATTATTACAACATCATCTCAATCTGTAGGAATTAAAACCCATAAATTACCAGTGACTGCCAGAAAGCAGATCCTCCCACGGCGGCCAGCAAATACATGATTATTATGAAGAGTTGCACCTCAGTCACATCAATGCTGAGAGGGAGGAGGAAGCAGAGAGGACAGTGAGGATTAGTGAGGACCAGCAGCAGCAGCACGCAGCCCTCCTGCTGCCTCTCCCACATCACGCTGCTGAACCTGGAGCTGAGGGAGCGCTGTGGGGTTCTTCTGCACAGCGAGGTTACTTTGAAGGATTTTTAACAGAAAAGTAGCTTCATTAAAATGCAATCAGCAATGCACCGACTTCCAGTCTTTATGCTAAACAGGGCTGTGCATCTTCACTGGTCTCACTATTCGATTCGATTAGGATTATCCTGTCTTCGATTCGATATCCCGATGCATAACAATGCGTTGCATCCTCAATTTTCTGTCTTACTGCACATGGCTTCTTTTTCATCAATCAATACATGCAGTAAGATAAATATGAACTCCCTTTTTATTATTTAGAAAGTGCGTCAGAAATAAATAACATAAATGTCTTGACATTAAATTATAAACCAAAGTAAACCAAGTGTATAGGTCTAGCCTTCCTATATCTGTGTGTGAAGTTGTTCCATCCTCAACAACTAAAAACTAATTATTCTGCAGTCTAGCTGCAGCTTCTAGCAATGGTCTTCTGTTAAAAAAAGGACACTGAATGTCCTGAATGTGGCATCACAAACAGGACTTTAGTCTGAACACAGCAGACAACAGGAGTATTTACAACAACATATGAAAACAAAAATAGTGCATGTGGGTGCACACTTACATTCTCTGTCATAAAGTTGAATAAATCCCATGATTGTATGAGATTAAGTTAGCTTCATCATATCTCAATCAGTCATTAAGTGAATATTAAAGTTTCTATCAGGTTACTATCAGCCTGTCACTCATTATTTTCAGGGGGGGGCGGGGTAGTATTAATTTCATCAACGAAAACTATGACGAAAAATGTTCGTCAATGACATTTTTTACATGACTAAGACGAGACGATGACGAGCTAAAAATAGATTCTTGATAACGAAAACGTTGACGACATGCATATTTAGTTTTCGCCAGGCTCGGTAGATTTCCAAGTATGCTGGACATTGGAACAGTACTTCGGCGGCACTCGATGACGTAGTATGCTTGAAATAGTGGCTCTGGAGAAATGCACAATTTTCGACTTCCTTAACTCGTAGCTCTGTTGCCCCAAATTACGAGTAACGTTATCACATCAGGTGTGCAGAGGTGGGAGAAGTATTATAATTGATGGGGTTCTCCCTTTCCTGTAGTGTGTTCTATACTGTAGGTTTTTGTGCCTTTTCCCTTCACTATATCTGTAAAGCGTCTTTGAGAACCTGTAAAAGCGCTAACAAATTAAATCTATTATTATTATTTATTAAATGGTCTGCAAAGTCTAGAATCCCTGTCTTCCCTCCAGAGGGAGTTTCTCTCCCACACACTCCCCCCCCCCCCTCCCCTCCTGCATGAAACGCCTCCATTGAACTCCTTTGTTTACTTCCGTTACAGTGTGACATCACTATGCAACTCATGCTTCTATTGGCTAGCACTTCAACAACTTGTACGTGATAGGCTAAGGGGCGGGACATCTCTAAGTGGTTGGCCAATCACAAGAGCCAGCCAGTTAACCAATCAGAATAGACTGGGCTCTGGTTTGAGACAGAGGGTGAAAAGAGGTGCTGCAGCACAGGCAGTATGAGAGAAATAAAGAGCTTTTTGAACATTAAAGCATGGAGAGACACTAAATATTATAATAAACAAATATTAACCTGAAAAAGAGTTTATAGGGCCTCTCAAATCTGAGCACGTCATTATTATACCCCTTTCACACCAAGGCTTTTCCCGTTCTAGCTCCGTGCTAGAGCTTTTCTGGTTCGGAAACCGGTTCTTCAGTTCAGAGCCCGACTGGTGCTGCGTCATTGCGTCATCGTTTGCGTCATCGTTTGCGTCATGACGTAACAGTTTGAGTGCCTGCTTCATAAAGCCAAACCCGCGAGGAACCCCCTCACATCGACAACAACAAAAACAATGGCCGATTGCATTGAAGCGCTACTCGTTCTGCTCTGTCGAAACGAAATGGAAGAAATGGGACGACTTTACTACCAACTTTACAGTCGTTACATGCTACATTCAAAAGTTCTTTACAATCATTATCAACGACGATTCCGTAGGAGAAAGAAGGTAAATATACGTCCTATTCGATGGCGTTAGAGCTAGCTGTTGTAAGCCTCTGCATGCGCTCAAAATACACAGCTTTGCAGCATTAATTACTATGCTATAGCATTCTCAATGTTATTTCCAGAGATCATGTTGAAGCTGGCGGAAAGGCGGATGTCGCGTGTTATTTGGACACAGCCCAGATCCAACGTAAGCGGTGCTTGCTTTCTAGACGGACAACTTTTTGGTGCTTGAAACTAACCGGATTTCGGAGCTTAGAGGCGGCTCCGCTGCGGTGTGAACAGGAAAAAACTGTGCTTTTCAAGCTCCAGCTCCGAACCGGCCCTGGAACCGCGTTGGTGTGAAAGGGGCATATAGACAGAAAGACAAGACTGTCTAGATCTGAGGTGGGGAACCTCCGACCCCCGGGCCGGGTCGGAGGTTCCCCACCTCAGATCTAGACAGGGGTGTAGTTCTGCTGGAGAGCACCAGAAGCTCCAGCACTTCAGAAATTGCAGAACCCATAAGGAGCCGTACACATGCTGCAGTTCCTGCGTGGCTGTGTCTTTAGTTGTAAGCCCAGTGGCGATCTGTTCATCTGTCATTCTGATCAGACAGTCAATAACTTTGTTGTTATTAGCATCTGGTTAGCTAGCTATGCTAACGAAGATAAGAAGCTTTTTCTACAACCAGTGAGGTAAAGGCACATCTTTATATGATCATTATAGTTATAAAAAAATAAGAGAATAAAGTAAACCACTATATAAAATGCTATATGACAGTAAAATAAAATAAAAAAATAATAGTTTAAAAAGGAGAGTGATTTGTAAAATATCCATAAAGAAAAAGAAATCTGATTACAGTTCTGTTTCATCTGGGTGTTGAGAGATGTTTCCATAGATCTCTTAATGTTGCTCTCAAAGTGCACCAGATTGATGCTTTCAACTTCAACATTTAAAAAAACAACCTTCCGGACCCCCCTAGAGGAGGCTAGGTCCCCCACCACTTAAATCATTTCCACATGGATATGAAACTAAATACATTTGCACACATCTTGTGTCCATATCTTTCTGTTTTGGTGGTCATGCCACAACCGTGCACGTGCATGCATACGCGAGTCATGGTGAGATATCTGGATTAAGAGGTTGCTGTTTCTTTGCACAGCATGAAAGAAAGGCCAAATGAATGGGCTGTGATTTTAGTTTTTTAAGCAGAGGTCAATCATTTGTACGACCCTCGGAGGATGTTGGAAACATTGAAATGGCCTTTGAGAGGAAAAAGGTTCCCCACCCCTGGTCTAGATACACGAGTTCAATAGAGCTGTAACAAACATTTTGCTCATCATTCACAGCCTGTAGTAACTTGCCCAGCACACAATCATTTCTCTCCATTACCTTTTCAGAGACTGGGGCAAAGGACAGAAATGTTACTAGAAAGGCACACATTATACTGCAGCTCTTCTGCTCTCACTGTAAAATATAATATTTAATTTCACTTTTCAGCGCAGTTATATCATTTTTTTTCAGTAGTTAGAAAATTAAGTTTAGGAATATGTAGATTATTCAGAATTTGTTCTCATCATTCCAACTAAAGGAAGGAAAATGTATGTATTGGAACTCCACAGTTGTGCTCCACAGGCTGCTGTCAGTCTGTACTCAATCACATGGACATTTGTCTAACCTGCAAAGTCAAATCTCATTTCCTAATTATCAAATTGAGAATTAGCAAACATATTAGGATTTTTGAGATCAGCTGAGCCATGTTTCACTGGCTGCAGCTTTAAGCAGAACCGACATGTGAGTGGAGGTCAGAGGTCGCTGGTGAAGGAGACGCAGTGAGCAGCGGGAGGTTACCGTGGTGTTCCACAGACAGGGACCCACAGCTGCTGTGAACATCTGTAATCCTGATACACACATCTGCACCTCTGTTGAGTCAAATCTACACACAGAATACATCCATTTTCATTTTTGCATGTGTTTGTTTGTATGCTTTAAAAAAAATGTGTTACTTTTTGCAAAGTGTTTGTGATTCCTTAGAAAAGTGATATATTAAATAAATGCATGTATTATTATTTATTTTATAAATATAAAATATTAATAATGTGGAGCTTTTAGAACTTCCTTAGTCAGTATTTTAGTTTAACTTCAATGTCAGCGCGCTTCTTGTCTGTTTTGTGAATCTAACAGGCTTCTCAGATTTTGACACCATATTTGTTTGACTTTAGAGTAAATGCATGAATTTACTGTTCTTGTAATACTGATTTAGATAAAAGGATGATAAATGTTTTGCACATTTCTGCAAAAAATTTACAGCCCTTTCATTTTTAAACAGATATATTGTACATATTGTTGGGGAATAATTCTCATAGATATCCACCTTTTGCCCTTTGACGTTTATGACCAACCCTGACGTCTGTTATCTCCCTTAAGGAAGGGGCTGCTTCTGCCTTATGTTGTTGTTACCAGGTTATGACCGGGCAACTCTCGGTCACAAATGGTTTATTGTTGTGGGTACACTGGAACACTTCCTTCTTGGGGTTTGTGGACTCCAAGGTGTGAAATATTCGAGGCCATAAGCGTCAGACTCAAGTAATTCAGTGTCCCCAGCTGTTTAGTCTATCTCCCCAAGAATGTTGATTACTCTCTCTGAACTAGTTAAAAGGTCTAACGAGAGAGAGGCTCTTCAGAATTGACGTGGCAACTCTACCGTGAAGTCAGACCTCTGCCTCTTGACTTGTTTTATGAATTCTGCGGCCGTAACTCCAAATAAACCATCAGTGTTTGACATCAAAGCTCCAGCTCTCCCCGTGTCTCCTTCCTGAGTCGGTGACTCCTCCTGCATTGCTACACAGAAGTTTCCCCCACACATATATGTTTTAATGTCTAATAATAGAATATATATATTGGAGTTTGCTTCTTTTTTAAATGTTCTCTTACTGTGTGTATTTTTAACCAATAAACTAAGAGAAAGATTTGTTGTATAATTGTATTGTTTTCATTTTGTGGGTATTTAAATATATAATATAATGCCTTGGTGTTTCTGTTATTAATTTGAAATGTAAAATGAATAATACAATTTAAGACAAAATTAATAATAGTGCATGTTATATGTTTTTGTTGAATGCAAAAAAAAAACATGTTTTTAATCATTTAAAATCAGGTATTCGGGTAAAAGGAAAACAGTTTAACTTAAACCATCAAACCAACAAATAACAAGCCGCTCGACTTACATGCCGAAGCGCAGCGTTCCCGACACGTATGTTTGCCAGTGAGCGCAGTAGAACATGAACATCCCGGCGAAACAGCAGAAGAACATCCAGTCCGGGTTGGTGCCCATCTGCACGGCTATACTGGTTCCCAACACCACAAACACTGCACACACACATGAACACAGTCAGCTTTAGAGAACGAGTCTCAGAGTAAAGACAAAGTGGATCAGAGTCCAGCCGGAGAGAACTGACCGGTGGAGAGGGAGTCACAGCCGTGGTCGAACAGCTCGCCCAGCGGAGAGCTGCTGTTGGTGCGTCTCGCCTGCTTCCCATCAATGGCGTCCAACGACTGGTAGATGAACAGACCCACCGCACACAGCAGGTACGCCCAGAGAGGAGCCTGAAACACACACACACACACACACACACACACATTCATATCAAACTCAAAGCACATAACAGGTAAAAGAGATCTCAGATCAGGTGACCCAGACGGTATAATAACAATTCATTAACACTGTAGTGTTGTCACAATACCAAAAGAATGACTTGATAGTAACTACACCTGCCTTAAGATATTGATACTCAACTATTGAATTAAGTTATTAATTAAGTAAAACCTCCCTGTTTCTGATGTGTTTTGGGGCTCTGCAATATGAAGAAACTAAAATATCACAATATTTCTGATCAAATACCTCAATGACAATAATGTATGGTTTGATTGTTGTTCCTTCACAAATTATTTACACATGGAGAAATTCTGATAAATAATCATGAGTAAAGTGGATTTAATGATTAAGTGGGTAAAGGCGAATAGTATAACAGCTAGGACAGTCCAGTAAGTTCAGAAAGCACATTCACATATAAAGGAATGCAGCCTCAAAACCAGGAAAAGACTACTCTGACAGTATAAGAAACTCAAAACAGTATGTAGTCTCGTATTACAACATAATAGCAATAGTTTTTCTTCATCTGCTTTAATTTGCAATTTACATTAAAACCCTTCCTGCAGCTACCTTTCATGCTGATTTGCATAATATTTTGTTTTTTATTCACAGTATCATTAGATACAAATCCAATATGGAGAAGCAACTGGAGTGAATTAGTCATTTTAACATTTGAAATGTTTTAAGATGAACCCTGACCTGTTCAGTGGCCGTGGGGCAGTAGTAGATGAGCACCAGGGTGGTGAAGACGTTGGTGGCCAGGCCGATGATGGTGATGAGGTTGGGGGCGATCCAGGCGGGGACTCGTCCCACCAACCACTCCCAGTAACGCTGCATCAGCGGCTCCAGCAGGGAGCGCCCCGCACTGCTGTACCTGTGGGGGGGGGGGAACAGCAGCCAGGAGAGGATTTACACCGGAGATTTATCAGAAATAATGATGGTGACACAATATAGGAGTCGTGATGAGAGCAGTGGAATACAAATAAAACTAACTTGTATTAGGGATGGAACTTGTTTTAATACTGAAATGCTATAGGAAAGATTACAATTTTCAAAGCTGCAATTGTTATATAGTTTATTATAATAAACAACTGTTCTTAATACATACAGCTCTGGGGAAAAACACTCCAAATGTTTCTTAAATCTCAATCTCTACATGTATGGCAGCATTGGCAGCCATTCCATTCCAGTGTCTGTTGACAGAAATGTTTTCAGTAGTTTATAGAATCAAACAAACTCAAACACATACCTATAAATAGTAAAATCAGAGAAACTGATCATTCTGCAGTGGTCTCTTAATGTTTTCCAGAGCTGTATAATGCCAATTTTGAATGTGTAATGTTAATCAAATACTGGTATGCATGCCCTATGTAATCAGATAAGTGTCTGATATTATCGGAAACATAAATTTTTTTTTTTGAGAATTATCAATCTCAAACAGTAACTAAGTTTTAAATTATTTGACAAAATGTATCCTACTTGTTAATGTATATGAAACTGGAATTGTATTTAATTATTTTGCAACCATGGTATGTTTTTAAGTTCTATTACCATGTTGTTTCATTTTTTAGCAATCTCTGGAACAAGTATTTCCCTTAGGAATACATAATGATCCAACTTATAGTGTAAGGCAGGGGTCGGCAACCCTAAAATATTTAAATTGTATTTTCGGATCCTGAACGAGACCGCCGCCAGAGCGCGTTCTCCCCGTTACCTGCAGAAGGAAGCCATGCAAGCAACACAGCGCAGAAGGAAACAAAACATTTTAGAAATCTAGACCGCAACAGAATTAACCAAGCGACTGCCTGTTTTTCCTGGCCAAGGACAGGTTCCTTGAACACAACACGAGCGTAACGTGTCATCGCGAGTCATAGTGATCTTAAATGTGGATTTGGCACACTGATCACATTTTTTTTTTTTAAATTGCACTTCATATGAAAAAGGTTGCTGACCCCTGCTGTAAGGTTTTCCCTGAGCGTCTCAGTCAGCTGACTCACCTGTGCTCCTCCAGTCTCTTGAGCTGGTGTCGGGACAGGGGGGGTGAGGGCAGCTCGATCAGCCTGCGCAGCACTCCGGGGGCCAGCCAGCAGGCCGCCTCCATGCCCAGGCCCGGCCCAGGGTCCTTGTCCCGGCCAAGGCCTCGGCGAGAACGCAGGCCCCCCCCTTGCTGCTGCTGCCCCGTGGCGCTCATGGAGCCCTGCTGCCTGCTGCTCTGGTCCCCGATGGCTCTGGCTCCACCTCTGCCACTGTCTTGCCGGAGGGTCTAAAGATCCACAGTGGGGCTGGATGAGGCTGCACAACACGTACAAACAAGAGACCACTGTCACGATACTGTCCCGTGAAAATATATTTGAAGAGCGTTTCATCATTGTTTAATCTGATGATTATTTGTTATACTTTTTGTCAGGTCTAAACCAATACCTGCATTTTAATATGTGCAGATACAGATACTTAGTATTTGGTTAACATGAACTCCTGGGGTTCTTTCAAGTGATGCTTTTGCAGATGCTAAATTAAATTAGCATTATTGTAAGAAGCCCCTCAGGATGTTGATTTACGCACATTACAAGCTGCTCTCTTGCTTGTCTGTATTTCAAGAATAAAATATTTCCAAACGAAGGACACATTGAGTAAGCCCTCTGTTACTAGCTCCTCAGACTGCAGACTGTCTCATGTTACGTTTTGGCGGTTTACGGCCCAGCACAAACTGTACCTCAATCTCAAATAATTCTGGGAGACAAAAATATATAAGTACTTCTTGACATCTTTAAAGAGCTTTAAGTAATACATATTATTTATTTGTGCTACAATATTTTAGGAAGGCTTATAATTGCACCATTAAATACTGTATAGAGCTAAACACACGACAATAGGCCAGCTGGATCAATATATCCGTCAGTTTGATATCTGATTAGTTCATTACGTCAGGATCGGCACCCATTATTACAATTCGATCAGATCAGTCCCAAGACAAGTCTGATAATAGGTGAAAAAAGAATTGAAGAATGTCCATCACAGTTTCTCAGAGTGAAAGGTAATATCTTTCAGGTCCGGGTTATTGCTACTGGTTTATATATTATAATAACAAGTGAAACATAAGTCTAATATCAGGCGAGAGAGATTAGTTACCGGGGGTGGATAAAGTACATGACTATTTCAAATGACTAATGCCAGTGTAAATATAAAAGTAAAACATTGAAAAAATAAAATTATACAAAAGTAAAAGTACAGCAAATGCTTTGATATCTAGATATACAGACCAATAAGTAAAGTACACATTAAGCCTAGTGGCTCATTTCAGAAACATTTACATTATATTATTAAGCAAAAGGTTAATTATTAAGGTATTCATGCCAAATACTGTATATAAAGAGGACATATATATGTATCCAGATCAATAATGTCTAATGATACATCATTATTTAGTGGTGAACATGTTTTGCAATAATAATTTAAATCACTCAAATAACTTAAGTTTTCAAATTAAATAAAAAAGTAGTAGGATATAAAGAAAATATTTGCGTCTGAAATCAATTGGAGTGGAGGAAAAAGTAGTACAAAATGTAAATACTCAAGTAAAGGTCCCTCTAAATTGAACTCAAGTACAGTAGTTGAGTAAATAAATATACTTAGTTACTCTCCACCACCAAAATGATCAGAAACTGCCCTGAACACACGCGTGTTATTGTTAGCACCAGGGCTTACATCAGAGTGTACTACAGTACTAACCACATGACTGCACTAAGTACCTGACATGAATATCAACTATGAATACATGAATACCAAATAAGACACCATTATCTGCAGACATTGACAGGGTTTATTCAGATAACTGTTGCCAACTGTAACAACCAAAGACAGTGTGTGATCTACTTGATGGACCGTGTCTGTGGTACTAACCCATTTATTGTGACTGTCAGCAACACATGAGCTACTGACGTTAGCAAAACAACCTGCTACCAGCGGTGTGCTAATGCTAGCTTCCTCCAGTATTGCTACTGTTGAAAATTAGCATTAGCTGGTAGCTACGGAAGACAATGTTGTCACTTTAATATTTTTAAATAATTTGCTTCATGTTGGCTTATTATCACTTATTCACACCATCATTAATGAAAATATCATCGCCTTTTAAAAATATTGATGAATTTAGAGTGCACTCTTGACACCTGCGGTGATGAGTGCGGCTAGTTGAAGTTAGCTTGACGAGCTAACCCCAGAGACAGCTAACTGACGGATGTAACACCGACTGACCTGGCCGATTAAAGGACGAGAGCAGCGGACAGTCCGAGGGGCGAGGAGGGCGCTTCAAGCCAGCAGACAGGACCCCTCTGTGGGTGGTTAGTTTATACGTTTCTCTCTATCAGACGTAGACCACCGGAGGGACGATTTGCAGCTGGAGGTGGATCACCAGTACCGGTGTCACAGTGGTTGTTACCGCTAGTTCACGTCAGTTCACGTTAGCCATCAAGGAAATCTCGCGTTGTTCTAATCATCTTTGCCCTGAGTTTGGTCTCCCAGGCTATTCAAGGAGAAAATCAATTTAACATTATTTTTCATAATATGAAACTGTGCACGGATTTTGAAGTTTAAAATGCACCAAAAGCAAGGGACGTCCTCTTTGAATTGTTTAATGGTTTAGGCTTTTTTCTGGTGTCCACAGGAAAAAAACGGTATTATGGTAGAAGAAGTGCTCAGGAGTGGTGGAGTCAAACTACTGTACTTAAATACAAATTCATACTTCAGTTGAATATTATTTACATTTAATGCAACTTTATCATTTTACTCCACTACATTTTTTATGACAGCTTTAGTTACTTTAGATTTAGTTAAACACTTTTTTATCTCCGTCCTGTCCAACATACAAATTAATGCAGCAGTTAAATGGTCAAATATAGTTCGGGGCAAACATTTCCCCCTGTCCTTAGTTAGAAAGTGATACATGTCTCAAGACAGACCTTCTCTAAATGTATTTGGTTTAGTGTAAAGTCATGTCAAACAGCAATAGTGTCAATGGGATCAAATAATATATAGTCAAGATCAATCCAGGAAACCTAAAGGGGATGAGGTATCTTGTTCCAGACTTTGTCTGCAGTAGGTCTGAATTCTCGGACTTTAAAAACACCTCCTCTAAACCTGTAGTTCTCAACCTTGGGGTTGGGACCCCCAAGTGGGTCCAAAGATATTTTCTTGGGTAATAGTAATCACTTGCCATGCAGCAACACTACAGCTGTACATGCAGTTTATGAGGAATCAATGCATTTGCATGGAGGGGGGGACGGGTTGTGACTCCATAGTCTATGGCAGTGGCATGCCAGGGGGGGCGCGAGAGACCAGGAGGAATAATGATTTAAAAAAAAAAAAGATTTAAAAAAAAAAGAATCATATTTTGAAAAATTATTGATTCGAAAAATAATATGATGCAGTACTAATACGTCTGGGTCTCTGTGTTTCATTAAAGCTCGGCTCTGTGTGTGTGTGTGTGTGTGTGTGTGTTGTGTGTGGTGTGTGTGTGTGTGTGTGTGTGTGTGTGTGTGTGTGTGTGTGTGTGTGTGTGTGTGTGTGTGTGTGTGTGTGTGTGTGTGTGTGTGTGTGTGTGTGTGTGTGTGTGTGTGTGGAAGGAGCCATTTTGTGTGCGCGAGAGAGAGAGAGAGCGCGCACCGGTACCGGAGATCGTTGTTGTTAGCTTCTGGTGCTAGCGAGCTACGCTAACGGATATAAGGAGTTTTTTCAACATCAAAGTGGAGGAGAGTCCTCTCCTGTCAGACTGAGAGACTCAGTGAGCTAAAGGACTCTCAGTGTTATCTCAGTGGGTCTCAAACGTTTTGGTCACCATTAATGTAAACAATTATTTCCGAGGCACACATTTATATGATCATTATAGTTATAAAAAAACAAGAGAATAAATGAAAAACAGCAATGAAATACTATATGACAGTAAAACAAGAATAAAGTTTAAAAGGGTGATTTGTAAAATATCCATAAAGAAAAAGTAAATCTGTTTACAGTTCTGTTTCATATGGGTGTTGAGAGATGTATCCATAGATCTCTTAATTTTGCTCTCAAAGTGCACCAGATTGATGCATTGAACTTCAATATTTAAAAATAAATCTTCCCGGGGGAGCTTGCCCCCGGACCCCCCTATGTGAGGTCCACACACCACCTATAAAAATAGCACTCGACCCCTGCTTACACCTATATGCCGTGAGCTGATTATCGAGCCTTCATTGTAACAGTTGCGGGAACACTGTGTATTTGCGTGGGGATTGTTGCAGTAGAAAATTCCACTGTAGCGCCCGGTACATTAATGGGAAACCCTAAATGTTTGAGCACCCTCTATGAAACGTCAAGCTACCCCACAGCACCCCCAAAATAAATCTCTGGCGCCGCCACTGAGCCTGACTTGTGTTGGGGTGGGCTCGACTTTTTTTTTTCTCCAAAGGGGGGGCCTGACAGAAAAAGTTTGAGAACCACTGGTCTAGGGGCAATTGCGAGTCAAAACAGTTTAAAAACAACTCGTCCAGACCAACAAGTCAGGTTCAAGCTCTGTGTTGCACATAGCGGGCACAATATTTTTTTGCTTGACTTTTCAGTTTTGCTTGACTTTTTTTGTAGTTTTTTTTATTGTGAATCCCCCCATGCTTGAAAACATTACTTGTTTGTTTAGCCCAGCCCTCGATTATACATCACGACATTTCTGCACATCTGCAGTTGAATGGGTATCTTAAGACAAAGAATGGACACAGAAAACTTGTTATGTATGTGTGCAGTAGCTCCATGTTTGAGCATCAAAGTGATGTTAGGCCTCCCTGTCTGACTGTTGAGTCAGGTAAGGGTTAAAGAAGTCTCTCAGGAGGCTCTGAACCCGGGGGGGCTGTGGGCTCCCGGCCCCAGACACCAGCGCTGGATTCAGAGCCAGGTTCAGGGTCTTTGTGGGGTTGAAAGCAGAGCGGGTCTGGGCAGTGTGGAGACCCTCCATGGCGCTGGACAGCCAGATGAGCCTCTTGAGACTCTGGATGCTTCGGCCGCGGTCGTGCATCAGCTGGTGCTCGCTCACAGCTCGACGGCTGCAGGGAGAGGGAGGAGAAAGACTGGTCAAATATTTCATCCAAGTACAGAGTCAAATTCTAAATACATACAGTGGCAAGTTAAGTGTATTTATCAATGAATATATGTGACGTGTTATGCTTTATTGGCCATTTTAAGCCTTTTGCATTGATCATGTACAAAAATAAACCTATAACATCTACTGTGAAAGCAAGCACAACAAAGTACACAAGTATAGTGTGTTGGAGAAATAGATACTTAAAACAAATTATGAATTATAAAATGTCTATATACAAGTGCTAGTTGTAGTCTTCATTCAATGGGTGAATGTGTACATTATTTAAAGCATATAGGCTTTAAACAGGCATGATTATATAACGGTTATGATTTTATCTGTAAAATTATGATATTAAATATAAAAAAGTGCTTTTTTACTTTTGAAAAAACATCTTTATGAATGAAAGGTGCTTGAAATGTACAGTACATCCTGATATATTAAAAATCATCACCAGACAAGCATCCCTCGCATATACAAAGCGATCATCCTAAACATGATATCTATTTCTGAAAAACACTGACAAATCGATATCTGATTTTGTTATAGAATTTGGTTGCTTTTTTGTAGACATTCTGATGTTTTGCTGTATAGATATAATATATATTGTATCTTTAAAAATCTTCCTCTAAGACATACTGTACCGCTTAAATAAAGTTTCTAAACTTATTGCACGATTTTGCATCATGTATAAATATCAATAATACATTAGGTGGGAACAGGAGTCTCACCTCTCGTTCTGTTGACACAGAGCAGCTGTAAAAACAACGAGAAGCATGACAGCGAGCCACTCCACAGGTCTGTGGGACATCTGCATCTTCTGAAACAAAAACGGTAAGACAAACACTCAAAATTCAGGAAAAAAGTGACCTGGTCCAAGAAAGACACATATTCCAAATTCTGCTGTTATATTTGAAAAACCTTTGGATATCTGCATCAATTCACAAGATGTCAGAGATTTAAAAAACTAAATTGTCAAACCCTAAAACACCTTGTGCAACAAAACACATCATCTGTTGTTGTTTTTCACCCTGCATAAAACACTTGACGGCTTTGCGCCTAAAAATAATAAGCAACCCTTCTTTCAATCTAAATACACCCACAATAGGCGCATTCACACTGCGGTACTTTTCCCACAAAGGTTCATGCGAACTTAGTTCATGAGAACTCTTTTATCGCGTTCACACCAAAAAGAGCCGGTACTAAAAGTAGTTAATAGGCGCATTCACACTGCGGTACTTTTCCCACAAAGGTTCATGCGAACTTAGTTCAGTGAACTCTTTTATCGCGTTCACACCAAAAAGAGCCGGTACTAAATATAGCTCTTTTGTGAGAAAAGAGCTATATTTCTGATTGGCTGGGCGGATTGCAAACCACGCCCCGTAAAACTTCCAAAAAGTTTTGTGAAGCCGCCATTTTATTATCCTCGCATTAGCATTATTAGCATTAGCATTAGCCCAGCGCAGAAACGCAGAGAGACTAACTTATGGCAACACAAAATAAAACATGGGAGCGGTGGAGATGAGGAGGTGTCGGCGTTCTGGCGATTTACTCGGAAGGCTTCAGTAGAAGCTGCTGGGAGTCCCAGCAACTTCTACTGAAGTCCTCTTACAACTCCGGGGACTTCCGGCCGGGGACTTTGGGCGGCAGTATCCGCCGTGAAGTTGTTTGTAGCCTGCCAGTAAACCCAAAGCAGAAGAAGAAGAAGTGAAGTCAGCGGCTTCATTTGCCTAATCCACTCCCAGGGACTTTTTCCGGTGTGAACGCGATCTGTACTTAGTTCATGCGAACTAAAGAGTTTGCATGAACTAAGTTCGCATGAACCTTTGTGGGAAAAGTACTGCGGTGTGAATGCGCCTAATGCGAACCTTTTTACCCCCTCGTAAGTCCCTGCTAGAGAGCAGGGACTTTCGAGCGGCTCTTTTGTGAGAAAAGAGCTATATTTCTGATTGGCTGGGCGGATTGCAAACCACGCCCCGTAAAACCTCCAAAAAGTTTTGTGAAGCCGCCATTTTATTATCCTCGCATTAGCATTATTAGCATTAGCATTAGCCCAGCGCAGAAACGCAGAGAGACTAACTTATGGCAACACAAAATAAAACATGGGAGCGGTGGAGATGAGGAGGTGTCGGCGTTCTGGCGATTTACTCGGAAGGCTTCAGTAGAAGCTGCTGGGAGTCCCAGCAACTTCTACTGAAGTCCTCTTACAACTCCGGGGACTTCCGGCCGGGGACTTGGGCGGCAGTATCCGCCGTGAAGTTGTTTGTAGCCTGCCAGTAAACCCAAAGCAGAAGAAGAAGTGAAGTCAGCGGCTTCATTTGCCTAATCCACCCCCAGGGACTTTTTCCGGTGTGAACGCGATCTGTACTTAGTTCATGCGAACTAAAGAGTTTGCATGAACTAAGTTCTCATGAACCTTTGTGGGAAAAGTACTGCGGTGTGAATGCGCCTAATGGTACAGCTCATTCGTTGGAGTAGTGCAGGGGTGGCCAACCCGCAGCTCTCGAGCCGCATGCGGCTCTTTGCCTAGTTTCATGCGGCTCTTCAGTTCATATCGATGGTATGTATATGTGTGAGTTTGGGGGAGAGACACTGACTCCTGAGTAGTGTTTCACGGTGTACCGATACTTGAAAGGTACCACGATACCCTGCCGTTAAAAACGTTACGATTCCTCCGTTTCATTAGTATCAGTACTTTAAGAATGACGGGGAAAAGTACTCCGGTGAGAAAGCGCAGTTTTAATAAGAGCCGTGTGTGTTCAGGGCTCTGCTTGCACTCTCTGCACTGCAGCCGTGACTGCAGTCCCGCCCCTCTCAAGCATGTTCTAAGTCCCTCCCCTCTCTCGTACACTCGACCACGCGCTAGCTGCCAGAGCACGTGAGAAAACGAGAAGCATGGCTGCAAGTGGGAGTGCAACTGCCGCTGCGCCTCGGCTTGTTGACAAAAAAGACGCCAGAAGCGAAATGTGGAAGTATTTGAGCTATATCTCTGACAGTGAGGGCAAGCCTACGGGACACCACGAGGCCTGTCTGTGAGACATGTATTAATTTGTATTTAATACGAATTCTTGTCATTTATTTTATTTATTGTTCTCATTGTTTACAAGTTTGTGTTCTGGTTCTGGTGTGAAATAAAGCACAATAATTACATTTAAGACTGTTTCCCTTTTTTTAAGAAAAGTATCGAAAAAGAATCAGAATCGCAATTCTTGACTTGGTATCGAAACTAAAATGTTGGTATCGTGACAACACTAGCTACTCCTGACAGTTAATCAATCAATCAATCAATCAAACCTGATATTTAGTAGGTCTGTTAAATATTAACGTAATTTGGCCGGTCAAAGTTGTTTGGGCTCGGATAAAATCGCTCCGTTACTTTCGTCCCGTGTTACTTTCGTCCCGGCTCTCCCTACGTGTGTATGTGTGGTGTCAGGTGTCAGTATGAGAGGATGACAGCGCGTCTAATTTTGATGTGACCCAAGAGCCAATCACAATAATACCTGCGATGCAGTGAACCAATCACATTTGAGGGGGGGGGGGGAAACCTATCGTTGATTAAACACTATCCAGTGTTTCCCCTGCAATTGTCTTGAAGGGGCGCTGCGTCCCCCCCTGAAATTCAAGGTGTTTAAAAAAAATATATAATTTTCTTTTTTTAAATATATATATAGCACCAAATTGCAAATAATCTATAACTACTGTCACTTTTCACATTGAATATGTGCTCTTTTATTAAATAAACTAAACACTTTCATTTCAAGTTGTGAGTTTAGTGTTTTTGACCCAAACACTGATGCATTAATCAATAACAATAATCCACAGCTCCTCTCTCTGCTCCAGAGGATTTAAAAAATATATATCACAATGCCACAAAAATGCATCCGTGTCCTGGTTGAAATCTTGTCTCCAGAAAACAAAAAACTGAAACAAGCGGTATCAGTGACTGTGTTTTTGATGTGGCTCTATGCAGTAACATAGAAAAAATGTGGCTCTTAACCTCTGACTGGTTGGCCACCCCTGGAGTAGTGGATGAGCAACGTGTAAACTGACTAACCAACTCCTGTCAGGAAGATTGTTAAAAGCAGAATAGATTGCGTGTAAAGATAAAAAAATATCTGAAATCTCAGTTTAACTCTGTGTGTGTGTGTTTGCCTCTATCCATATCTTTAAATGTATCAGGTATGTAAGGTCTAACTCATAGATCTAGAAATGAAGTGCCTGAAGCTCAGGATGTATCCAACGACAAGACAAAAATGCTAAATCTCTATTCAAATTAGGAGTAACTTTAAAGTAAACACAACATAAGAGAAATATATATTCAAAAGATTTTGATATTGTGAATATTATATTAAATAATATTCTTAATGCAAGAAATAACTACACACATTGTGATAGTTATATTATGCAATGATGATAGATGCGACAATGACTGTCCAATGCACATGTTATGATTACAATGATAATAATAAGAGAATGATCATCATGGTGCAAAAAAAGTATAGATGTCAGATTACCAAATTTCCATTTTGTTAGATTTTATGTTAATCCCATGAATACATTTTTTTAGAAAGATAAATCCGACATATGTTAAATTGATTTATAAAACTGAAATTGCATCACATGTATACTTTTAAACATAAACAACCTTAAATAATCCAAAAGCAGTTTGATGAACACAATTTCAACAAAACACACCACATTCACCGAAGCAATTTAGAATAGAATAAATCACGGAAATGAATATAAGTGAAGTGAGGGGGAGATCCCTCTATAAACTTACATTAATTGTCCCTGTTGGTGACAGCAGCTCCTCCTCTGATCAGACACTAAACTGACTTCAGGTATGACCTCCAGACCTTTTTATAAAGAAGCCCCCCACACACACACACACACACACACACACACACACACACACACACACACACACACACACACACACACACACACACACACACACACACACACACACACACACACACACACACACACACACACACACACACACACACACACACACACACACACACACCTCCCACAGGCTTAAGAATCAAAAAACAAAGTGGGGCGTTTCATTTGCTGAATGAAACAAACGTCAGTGCCACATCTCTCTGACATGTGATATTTGTGTCTCTAGGGTAAAAAAACATCAAACATTTTCCGGGTTATTTTCAAAAATTACAATCCCAAACAGCTTCCCCCACCTCAGTCTGACAGTTTGGCTGTTTACACACTCGCAAATACCCTTTGCATAATCAGGTGTTTTGAAAGGGGAGATGAAATTCAATTGAGGGATTTACATTTTTCTATTTTATGGTCTAATCCGCCCCTCTCTATCGGACAGATTCAGGCGTGTGACAAAGGAATTTATAAAAATAGGACTGAGTGATCTTATGGATGTTGAGTCAGTGTAGATAAACTGAAAGTCAGCAAACTGTCAGTCAGCTCAGGTTTAAACTTTTGTGAACACACTCTGTCTGTAGTTGAGATGTTTGTCGCCTGGAGCTCCTCTGCTGCTGCTTAACATTACAGTCACCTCCAACAGTAATGAACCCCGAATAAACTGGAGTCCCTGGTTGCCACGGTGTCACCACAGTCACTCTTAGAGATGCAGTCGTCTTGACGACACCCTCCAGGACGAGTTTCCCTCAGTTAGAAATGTCGGCCAGCGTCAGAGGATTGTGGGTGGAGAGATAGAGGACAAGTGATTAAGTCCATTAAAGAGTAAATGATGGCCTTGTAAAGAAAAGTCAGAGACTAATAGAGATCAACAGAGAAGAAAGAGAGGGCTGCAGATAAACTAATTATCTGTAGCTGAATGGAAACTTTATCACAGCCGGAAGCACAATGCCTATCAGGGCCTTATACAACTTTAATATATTTTACAGATAACAGTTATTTATCAAATGTTATCAATTTTCTTAAAATGTAGGAGCGCTCCAGAGGATGATGAATTCTATATATAAAAGATTCCAGATGGCAGCAGTACAAAGACAGAGGTGAAAACACCAATATCTTAAAGGTCACCTATTATGCAAAATCGACTTGTTCATGTCTTTTATACATAAACATGTGTCCCCTCTGTGTAAAGAGATTCTGAAAGTTTCAGGAAAAAAGACCCCCTCTCTTTTTGTCCTGATCCATTTATATAAAAACCATAGACTGTATATATCAGTGACCACCAACTGGCGGCCCGCGGGCCACATCCGGCCCGCCAGACATTCTCATCCGGCCCCCACGACGGGGGTGACTGTGGCGTTGGCGGAGTGGTTACTGCGTTCGCCCCCCATCCATTTTTTTTTTACAACGTCTCGTGAGTAAGGTGCAGTACCGGAGTCCAACAGAGAGGCAGCAGCTGCAGGACAGTAGACTGCGTACTGCGAAACCTTCCCTTCCTTGAAGAAGAAGAAGTGATCCTTCGTTGTGAAGAGTCTGCTTTGTGCGCTCCGCACCACAGCAGCAGCCCCGCTGCGACAGAGTCCAACAGAGGGGCAGTAGCTGCGGGACAGTAGCCTAGAAGCAGGGTTGGGTTGTAACGGAATATATGTAACGGCGTTACGTAATCAGAATACAAAAATCAAGTAGGCTAACTGTATTCAGCTGGCGTTACATTTGAAAAACTAGTAATCTGATTACAGTTACTTTCGTAATCCTGAAGTAAATACTTATTGGAATTATTGGTGGAAAAGTTTCCTCACAAAATGTAATATTCATTACCGGCAGAACTGTGTGTACACTGCATGGCTTTGCAGCATGCCTGTTGAGCGAGAGAGAGATGCAGCGTGTCTGTGAGGCCCCGCCCCCCGCACGCAGATGAGAGAGAGAGATCTCTTTTAAAATATATTGAAAGTTAGAAACGGAGATGGTTAGATAAAATGTGCAAGATAACGTTGATGTAGCATTTCTTTATTGTCGAAATGATGACATTTATAACGGGATCAAAGTGAATGGCCTGCTGCTGCTGAATGCATGGGGCAAGTGACTGGAACAAGTTTTAAAAGTTATTACATCGTTTCAGATAATAATAATAATAATAATAAATAATAATGATAATTCATTCTATTTAGGGGCGCCTTTCAAAGCACCCAAGAACACCTTACAATTCATAACATATTCTAAGGAAAGGTTTACAGTAGGAGAATGCAGTCCGGGTGATGTTTTTTATGTGGGGTGCCAATGAGAGGGAGCTGTCCAGAATGACACCAAGATGTTGTGTTTGAGTTCTTGATAAGCCATTAAAACAGTAAAACAAGTGTCTCCTGCTCACCAAAACATACCCATCTGTTATGGAAAAAGAAAGTATTCCAAAAGTATTCTAAAAGTAACCTGAACACGTTACTTTTTTAAGACACGTAACTGTAACTGTATTCTGATTACTTTCAGAGCATGTATTCAGTAATCAGTAACTGATTACATTTACAAAGTAACCCTCCCAACCCTGCCTAGAAGTGATCCTTTGTTAGCGTGAAGAGTCTGCTAAGCTTTATGCAGTAAACCCCCCCCGGCCCGCGATAGTGTCTATTGGATAGATTTTGGCCCTTGGACAAATGTAGTTGGTGATCCCTGGTATATATAAATGGACGTAGTGTCCGTGACGTCACCCATAGGATTCTGCAGAGTTGCCGTGAAGCCCTTAGTAGGCGGAGTCGGCCACTAACGGCTAGACTGTGACGTCAGAGTCTAATCCCGCCTGCTCCAAATAAGGGCAAAGAGGCAGAGCCGAGGCGGGACCTGCTGCCTCCGAACTGGAAGTAAACAGAGCTAGCTCAGGCTAAGAAGCTAACGTTGTAGCCTCTATGGTTGTAGCCTAGCAGAGTGGACAAGTTGCTGTTAGCTGACAGTGAGGCATGTACGTGTCCATCAAAGTGACCACGCCCTAATTTATGCAAAAACGTTAAGACCTAATATAAATAAAAGGGTCGTGTTAGAAAACAATTCACTCACAGATTCATAATCATGAAGGTGGAATCTAACTATATCTATCATAATATTTATTGCATCCATGGGTAGAAACATGTTTTTTTCTGCTGTAAAGTTGGGCATTTTAACATGGGGGTCTATGGAAATTGCTCCTTTCTGCAGCCAGTCCCTAGCGGCCCATGTATGAACTGCAGTGTGTGGCACTTCCGTATTGGCGTCCCGGCTGTTCCCCAGAGTTTGCCGCTTGATAAAAACCTGTCTGAAAATGAGCTGATCAGATTTTGGCCACTTTATGATGTCATAATGTCGTGTAACCATTAGCCAATCACCAACCAAGGTAACCCCCCCCCACCTTATCACCTGCATCTCCTCCTAGAGCACCTTTGTGTTCTTTTTAACCAAATATCTCTCAGAGGGGCGTGGGGAGGAGCTCCTTATTTTCATCTAAAGTAACAGGGCTGAAACAGAGGGTGTTATGGGATGCTACAATGATCTGTTTGGTGTTTCAGACAAACACTTCAGAGACCTGTTTTGTATATAACTGAGAACTGATGAAAAACCGTATAATAGGGGACCTTTAAAGTGTTTGTATTAAAATATCACTTTGAATAATATGTAAGATGAACACTTGCTAGTTTTTATGACACTTTTTATTACAATTTTTTGAACCAGTGCTGCAATCAACGCAAACAAAATTGCAGTGATTCAAACACATACAAATAAATAGATACAGTTTATATATTTATAAACATATTACATTTTATTATCTAAATGTGTTTTTTGTATTTATTGATATAGATATATATATAGATAAGCCTTTGATTTCGTTGATCGATATCTACTCTTGGATAAACTTCACGGCATTGGCCTTTCTAATAATACAGTGTTATGGTTTAACTCGTACCTTCACAGTAGAAAGCAATGTGTGGTTGTTAATGGAAAACAGTCTGACCTGTTGATCCAATAAAAGGGTGTACCCCAAGGATCAACTCTGGGCCCACTTCTGTTCTCTATTTACATAAATGATTTATCTTCTTGTCTCATTAATTGTTGTACTCACCTTTATACTGATGACACTGTCATATATACATCCAAATCAGATTTTTCACAAATTCAGATCTCTCTTCAATTGGATTTTAATATCTTACAGGATTGGCTATCACACAATAAACTACTGCTTAACAGAACAAAATCTTATACCATGGTCTTTGGTACCAGGCAGAAGCTCAAATCCAAACCTAATGTAGTAATAACATGTAAGGATGGCACTTCTCTGCATAAAGTTGATAGCTTTAAATATCTTGGTGTATGGCTAGACTCGGAACTTTCATTTAAACTACATATAAAGCATGTAATACAAAAAGTCAATTACGGAATCGGTGTTTTACACCGCTCTCGCAATTGTTTTACGCTCAGTGTCCGAAAGAGAATTGCTTCTCAACTTATTCTTCCGATTATGGACTATTGTGATGTTGTCTACCAAAATGCACATAAATCAGATCTTGCTCCACTCAACATAGCCTACAACAGACTATGCAGACTATCCCCCTTATTTAAAGCAGTATTTTGTACCCTACTCGTCAAATCATCAAGTTAGACATTCTGTTCAGATTTATTTCTCTGTCCCCTCTGCAAAAAAATTGATTGGCAGAAGAGCGTTCATGTTCAAAGCTCCAACTGACTGGAATACTTTACCTGCTGCTATTAGATCTCTTGCATCATTGGGTTTATTTAAACATGCATTGTTATCTCACTTTCAACTGGTCTGTACTTGTTATAACTGATATTGATGAAACTGATTTGCTTGACTGTCTCAAATTGTAATGATTGTATGCATTGCTTGAATTTCACTTAACAGACTGTATGTGGTTTGTCTTGTGTGTCATGTTTTGCATTTTGTCTTTTTGTTTATGTATGTCTGTAAGTTGTTGCTATTGTCGGGACCCCCTTGAAAACGAGATGGTGCATCTCAAGGGGTTTATCCCAATCAATAAAAATGTCTATATAAATTACTTAGATATTATTTGCCATAATTGAATAAATCCTAATGCTTCTTGCTTTTCCACTAGTAGCCTGAATGAGTTGCTAAATGTGTTGCTAGGCTTTGCAGCAGCGAAACCAAATACTAAAGCACCTTGAAATGTGAGATGGTAAAAGTTTCCATATTAAATTTGTTTACTGCAGGATTGTATGTAATCAGCTTTTTTGCAGATGATGCAACGTGTCTTTCTACCGCTGCTCCATAGAGAATGTGCTGGCATATTGCCTAACCACGTGGTGTGCCAGTTGCTCAGAAAAGGACAGGAAAGCCATTCGGAGGGTCATCAACAAAGCCCAGAAGGTCATCGGCTGCTCACTGCCTTCTCTGGAGGAACTCTTCAGCCAACGTTGCCTCAACAGAGCAGGCAAAATAATTGCAGACTCTTCATACCCTGGACACTTCTTGTTTGCTCTTCTGCCCTCCGGTAGACGCTACAGGTCAATTAAATCAAGGACAAACCGACTGAAAAACAGTTTCTATCCCAGAGTCATACGAGAACAAACACTGAACTAGCACACACACAGTAACAATTTGCAACTGCACTACTTTTTAATAGTTTTATTAATTTATTAACTGATCGACATCAGAGATGCCAAATATCATCCCTGTGTTTTTTATATTGTAAACTGTATTTAAATTATGTGCGGGCATGTATGCATGTTGTTATGGATGTGTGAGCATATGTTTATATGTGTATATGTTTATATAGATATATATTTTTTCGTATTATGTGGAAATGCACTGCGAGGATTGCTTTTTTAAATTTTGTTGCACCTGGTGCGATGACAATAAAGGAATTCTATTCTATTTGTATTCAATTGTCACTGCCAGCCAGGGGCGGATCTATCGGGGTGGCATAGGGTTGCAACTGCCACCCTAATAATAGGCCTTGCCACCTCAGCTGCCACCCCAGTTGGCAGCTTTGTTTTGAAAGAAAAGTTGTGGCGGACATTTATGAGAGAAAGTCTCTAATGTCCGAGTGCAAGTGAATGCAGCACAAGACGCGACCCGTGTAACCCCTCCCCCGGCCCTGGCACGAGCGTGGAAATATGATTGGCGGTGATTTCATTTGAACGGGACGGCGCAAAACCAGAAACATTCGGACCCAAGAAGCAGTGACGGCGCCAGAGATTTTCTTTTGGGGGTGCTGTGGGGTAGCTTGACGTTTCATAGAGGGTGCTCAAACATTAAGAGTTTCCCTTTAATGTCCCGGGCGCTACAGTTGAATTTGAACCCACACGCACATACACAGTGTACCCGCGACTGTTACAATGAAGGCTCGATAATCAGCTCACGGCATACACGTATAAGCAGGGTAAAGTACTCTTTTTTTTATAAGTGGGGAGTGGACCTCACATCCTCTAGGGGGGTCCGGGGTTATGCTCCCCCGGGAAGATTTTCTTTTTAAATATTGAAATTAAATGCATCAATCTGGTGCACTTTGAGAGCAACATGAAGAGATCTATTGATACATCTCTCAACACATATGAAACAGAACTGTAAACCGATTTTCTATTTCTTCATGGATATTTTACAAATCACTCCCCTTTTAAAGTGTATTCTTGTTTTACTGTCATATAGTATTTCATACCTGTTTGTCATATATGCTCTTATTTTTTTATACCTATAATGATCATATAAACGTGTGCCTCAGAAATACTTATTTACATTAACCGTGACCAAACCATTTTGTGACCCACTGAGATAACTTAGACTAAAGTTAAAGGTGGGGTATGTAATTTTGGAGAAACCAGCTCGAGTGTGCTAGAATTTGAAAATACACAGCCGGAAAAAATCTGCCACTTCCTTACAGAGCCCCTCCTCCAACACACACAAACGCGCACATGACCAATGAGGGCACGAGATGATAAGTTTGTGCACAGATGGAAGGCTGACAGGCAGGTAGGCCATCCAATCATTCCGGCTAAAATGATTGGTCGTGCTTTTTACAGTACTACGGCTTCCACAGATGACATTTTTTTATGGATTTTTTGTCAAAGTACTTAAGATATTCATTGCTATCGAGATGTTAAGAGCATTCCATGGAATATAACAAAAAGTGTATCTCGAGCCAGTTTCTCAAACTTACCATACCCCACGTTTAAGTGGATAATAGCTTTAATAAATTGTCAGCTTACTAACTAGATATCGACATAAATTGTTCAATTGATCAAGTATTTTTCAATTTAGTGGTGGGCGATGTATCATGGTATGTATATGTCATTTTATATTACGGCAAGGTGTAAAACGAAAAGTGACATGCGTCAAAATAAATATTTATTTCCCCTGGTCCCAAAAGAGTTTCGCATAATTTTTCTGTTGCCTGTGTAACCTTAAGTGCTCAGTAAATATTGTGATACAGTAATTGTATGGTAAATTCACAAAAAAAATGAAAACTAACTTAAAGTGGACCTATCATGCAAAATTCCATTTTGTACGTCTTTTATACATGAATATGTGTCACCGGTGATCCAGGGAACTCACCAAGTGTCAGAAAATACAACCCTCTCTCTTTTCCTCCATTCCCAAATCTTTTAAAAACGGGGCTGCAACGAGCGGATACAGATTCCATCCGAGCTGACGTCAGCCCAGAATAGTGTTGTTCACACGAGACGTGTCCGTTCACACGAGACCACTCGAAAGCGCTAGAGACGCTGTAGTACATATGCCAGGCATGTAAGTGGCGCTGTAGTCCTGCCACAAAATCAGCGAAGAAGACTTCCTTCATGGTTGCCATGGTTGCCGTTCTGTTTATTCTCCGCTGTGGCTCCCTCCCCGAGGCAAGCGTTTGCTCCTGCTGCTGTAATTCTTTCCGGTAGTCCACCAGGAGATGAAAAACACCCACCTCTCCGCCTCTTCCAAGGGACGAGGGGACCGTGCGGCAGAGTTTCAGTTTGATTTTTTTTCGCCGGTCAACATGTCCGTTAAAGTTTAAATCTTCCGGACAAAATTAGAAAAGTGCGGGTCTTCTTTGTTATTTATTGAGCTTTAAAACAAATGAATAATGACTCTATATAATCATATAAGAATAAAACACGGAGGACGGAGCTTCTCTTTTCCTCCCCCTCTTCTGAGAGCCCAGCAGCTGATCTCCCTCTCCTGCAGGGGGGCGTGGTCAGCTGCAGCTCATTTGCATTAAAGCCATGTCACAGAATCAGCCCCTGCAAAAACAGGGCTGGAAAAGAACAAATAGAGCGAAATGAGGCATGGCTAAAATGCGATCTGTTTGGTATTTTGAAAAAAAAAACTTCACAGACATGTTTTATATAGGTATGGCCCTACAATATATTTTTCAAATATAGCATTATAGGTCCACTTTAAACTAACCATGCTGTCTGTCATCACATTTGATAATTTTATTTTTTATTTGTCACAAATGAGATAACACTTAACAAGTTAAAATAGTAACACTAGAAACAATCTCAAATCTAAATCTAAATGGAAGCTTTAAGGTCTCTGAGAACAAAACTGAACAAAAGTGTTTCAGGTTTTAAGGATAACAACTGCAAATAAAAGTCACCTTATTTTACTCAAATAACCCCTGCTCAGATTCCTTACTATTTTATGTTTGATACATCACATGACTATATTTATGGTGATATTTTATGATAAAAATTATACCAGTAGGCCTACATCTCTTTGTGGAATGAATGTAAGTACTTAAAGGCCCAAGTCACTCTTTCAAACAGCATATATGCTTGATTAATAATTGAAACATGGATCTTTTAATTAATTTACATTCCTCAGAAACAGGCCAAAATGCTCAAGGGTGGCTCTCCCTTTGGGATTGAATAGAGCTTGAGTATCTCAGGATGATGTCAAGAAGGAGGCTCATTAAGATATACTGTCTCAGATCCATAAGTAGTAAAGTATCAGGTCAATGAGCTCAATATGTTTCAAGCCAATATTCATTGCGGGCGGCTTTGGTTTATTTTTCTAATAAAATGTTATTACTGTACCGCATCATTTTTACAGTTTAGTTATAATCTGTTGCAGCATGAGTTCGTCCAGGTGTAAATAAGCTGGTGTCCACAGGGTGGCAGTGTTGCACTGAGCAGATCAGCGATTTTGAGGAAAAAACAAGTTTCTACACAACTGGAGCTGCAGATTGAGCTCCAAAACCCAGAGTATCATATTATTGAGTATGGAAGAAAAAGATTGAGGATGCATTGAAAATACTTACTTACTTTTAGAGCACTCCTCAGCTGCCCTTACAAAAATATATACTGTATTACATTCTACCTTGTCCTAACGTTAGCGCCTTAACCTTTGACCCTCTTGATCAAATAATTGTCGGTCAGAATAGCAAAAAGTGCATGCTCTCTTGCATAGTTAAAATACTTACTAAATGCAGTCTGACATCTTGGTATGTTCGGCTTGCTTAATATGTATTGTAACATACTTAATCTATTTCTGGCACGTTAGTATGGTAGTATGAGTATTGCAACACAGGGTAAGGTAATACACCATTAGTCTGATTCATCCAAAAATACCAGGATGCCCGACTGCATCTGGTTGCATTTTGCTCATTCGGAAGCGAGCATGCTTTTCTGTTTTTTCTGACCCACAATCCTTTGTGCAGCAAATATAAGATTACGTAGGTTAAGGCGCTTTGTCATGAAGAAGTATGTCCCAATTTTATGCAAACTACCTGCAAGAGTACAGTACGGCAGTTGCAGTTTAGTGAAAGTAGAAAGAAAAATGTTGGATTTGGAATGCAGCCTCTACTTTGAATGATGTGTAACACAGAATACATTATTTGTATTTGTTTCCCTTTTATTGTCATTACACAGTACAGGTAACGAAATGGTTTCTCTGCATTTGACCCATCCTAGTGTTAGGAGCAGTGGGCTGCCATTATGAACGGTGCCCGGGGAGCAGTGTAGGGAACGGTGCCTTGCTCAAGTCCCGATGGACTTCTCCACCACCGCAGATTAGGACGGTTGGATAGCGTTTCCTAATGGCGTAACAAGAAATTGACAGACGCAAGCACCTAAGAGCCTTACCAGCAATAGAGCTAAAGATGTAGTTTGTCAGTATCTTACATTATCTTATCTGTCCTGTTGTCCTGGGGAGGGGTCCACTTGTTGCCTCGACAGAGAATGAGTCCTAACCCAGGACCGAGTCAGGCCAGTCCCTAGTGATATTCACACTAATCTGGTCTGCATGACTCTGATCTGAGTGTTGTATATTAGAGTTGTTTCTCTGTTTCACTCCGTTAAGTTGCATTTTGGATCAGCTCTATCTATCCTCCAGTCTGTTTGTCACTGGTGCCAGACCACCTGTTGCTGTACCACCAGAATCCAGAGCAGCTTCTTTCCTCTGGCTGTAAGAATCATCAGCTCCGCACTCCAACATAAAAAATAATTTTTTAATTGTTTTTCTTATGTAGCATCAAGGGAATTTAAATGCATTTTGTTGTGCCACTGTGAGTTGTCGAGTGCCAATAAATTAAAGTTGAATCTAATCTCATTATTTCAGGTTCAGGAAGATTTTCACTTCTGACCAGGGACAAACATTTTAACCTCTGCAAACCTCTAGTGTGGTCAGAAAGAGAACACTTGAGGAAATTAAGTGTCAAGGAACCAATCCCTCGCTGGCTTCTCACCCACATACAAAACAACCTACATTTGACCATCAAATGTAACTTTCATAGTGTCACTGTTTGTCGCTTTTGCACCAGGTGCAGTGTGGTGCTGCTGAACTGTAGAGATTCACTGAGAAATTCAGTTTATATCAATGAGAGTAGACTTTATAAAATAAAGACCTCTGTTTACTTGATTTAGTTTAATAACAGCGCCAAATGTCACCTGCAAGTTATTATCCCTCAGTTAATAAATCGGATCTTTGGGAAGATGTAATACTATGGCTTACTGAGTCATAGCAACAAAATGTAAAAAATGTGCATGTTGTGGTATTTCCTATAACTTTAAGGAAGCTATAATACATTTTTACTACCGAGCATTATTGCTAAGGATTTCCATAAGCTGTGTGTGTACCTACGTGTGTGTGTTTATAGAGCAGGCTGCAGCTTCCTAACAGAGACCAGTTCACAACGTCCATATTTAGACAATTAGCAGGTCCAACAGCTCGCCATGTTTATGACAACGAGACACAAGACACAATCCAGCATTTTATACCCGCATATGGTGTGTGTGTGTGTGTGTGTGTGTGTGTGTGTGTGTGTGTGTGTGTGTGTGTGTGTGTGTTGTGTCGAGATGACTTCCATTGTCATGACTAAGCAGATATTCACAACTGTTTCTTTCAAGTTCACATCAGAGTTAGGCTCTTTCACTTCCATCTAATTGAGGCTATCTTAAAAGGAAGTATACTACAGAAACAGAAAAATAGTAGAACAGTTACTTTCATTAAAATCAACAAGTGGATGGTCAGAAAGGCAATTTGTATTTGTACCAATGCCATGGTTCCGAACTCTGCCAAGTGAGAAATGTTCCAATAGATTTTTTTTTAAAGAAACTTCCATAAAACTGTTGACAGTATACTACTCATCAAATTCTTACTCTTTCTATTTCAAAATGAAATCCATGGTCCAAAGTTTCCTATCTGTAATGTGCTCTTCTTGCCATGGTGTGCTGGAAGGGAAACATAACTCCAGGGATAGTGATCGGCTTAACAAGCTTGGAAGGCTTGCTCCGTAGTTGGTGATACACCGGACAATCTGGAGGAGGTGTCGCAGGGGAGGACGAAAGAGAACGTTGGACTATATCCTGGAGAAGCCCTCCCCTCCATGCAGAGCTAGTGAAGATGAGGAGCACGTTCAGCCACACACTCATCCCTCATCGGCACGGCACCAAGCGCCTCAGACAGCCCTTTGTGTCTGAAGCCATCAGGCTGCACAACCAGTGTTAACCCCCAGTTAACTTCAACATTCTGCACCTTATGTATTTACAATGTATATAGGCCTACTTGGATTTGCACTTTCACACATAGGCTACATGTAAACATATTTAACAAAAAAGCAGGGCTGCCAACATTTGAGTTCAGCTTGGAGTGAGATTTTTTTTTTGGTGAACCGAAAAAAGAAACGTTCATGTGTACAGTGTTACAAATGTATTGAACATGTACAAACTGTTTCCCATTAATGTACCGGGCGCTACAGTGGAATACTTACATACAGTGTACCCGCGACTCTTACAATGAAGGCTCGATAGTCAGCTCATGGCATATATAATGACATATAGGTGTAAGCAGAGGTAAAGTGCTATTTTATAAGTATACATTTTTTAAATATTGAAGTTAAATGCATCAACCTGGTGCACTTTGAGAGCAACATGAATTTAAGGATACATCTCTCAACATCCATATGAAACAGAACTGCAAACAGATTTTCTTTTTCTTTTTGGATATTTTACAAATCACTCACCTTTTAAACTGTATTCTTGTTTTACTGTCATATAGTATAACTGTTTTTCATTTATTCTCATAAATGGTGACCAAAACGTTTGAGACCCACTGAGATAACGAGACTAAAGTTAACTATCTAAACAGAGAGTCCCTTACCTCACTGAGCTGTAGTTTTCTCAGTCTGACAGGAGAGAGCTCTCCCTCTCCTTGTTTTAGAAACAGCTTTTAATATCCGTTAGCGCAGCTAGCTAACCAGATGCTAACAACAACAATGCAAATAGTGAGTTTGGTAGAAATATACTGTAGCCTAATAGTAAAGTTATTTAAGATGATTTTACATTATAAATATTCCCCAAAATGATTCAAAAGCATATTCTTCCAAACTCCTTGCTGTAGTATGACACACAGGAGACTATTGATGTGTGTAGTGAGTTTGGTAGTAATAAGCTGTATAATAGTGATTGAATATTATTGTATTCTCTTTTTTCGGAGTTGCACTTTGCAGACGGTCCCTGAGCACTCGTTTCTTCTCCGGCTGCGGATAGAGACCAATGTAATGTGTCCAGCTCGTACACTATATATATAGCTGATAAATATATATATATATATATTTATCAGCTATATATATATACATTTATTTTGGGCGACAACTTAGCGTGAGGAAAGGCAAGTGTGGCGTGAGTGCGTGAGATATGGGTTAATTGCGTGACTCTCACGCTCAATGCGTGAGTGTTGGCAGCCCTGAAAAAAGCATTATTATTCATGTTTATATAAAATACTACGGTGGCCCTGAAGTGCAAGTCAAAACAACATTTCACAAAACACTACAGCAGGGTTACTCAAACTTTTTTGTTAAAGGTCCACTTGCGAATTTTATACAAGGTCAATGGTCTGGATCAATGCCAGTAAAGCCCACCCCCACCACCCCCGGAGCGGAGCAACGAAACAGAAATGAAGCCGTTTCGGCGCGCTATGCATGGGGCCCCTGGAGGTTTCCCGACATGTCGTTGCAGTAAATTAAAGGGTGTTTCATGTTGTCATTGCTGTTGACCTTCTTAATCTTCTTCTTTTTTTCTTTTTTTTGAAATTGTTACGTTTATTCTGGTTTGTTTTGTGTTTGTATCTTTTATTTTTAACTAATTAATTTTATGTTTTGTGAGCTGAGCTGTGTGATTTTATATTTTACTGTATATATCTCTCTGTACAGCACTTTGGTCTGGAGGTTTTAAAGTGCTATATAAATAAAGTTGGATTGGATTGTATTACAGTTTTTCTCGATTGCTAACACACGTTTTTTTTTTAATTGCTCAGTTTCTCAAAACACTAAACACAATTCACAAAACTACACACCCAAAGTGCAAAACACCTAATTTCTCCTGCTAAGTGAAGAACTGCACTCAAAACTACATACACACTTACCAAATGCAAACTTTTGCACCAAATATAACACACTTCATTCATAATACTAGATCGTTTGACCACCCAACTACACACTGCTGAGCGTCATCTAAAGCACTTTCATCTTTTATGGGCTATGCTCTGTACATAGAGGTTTCTGCAGAGAAAGATTGCTTGCTTATACAGAAATACAGTAAATGAAGTAATACAAATGAGTTGTTGAAAAAAATCATATTTTATTCAAAGATAACATTGTGCAACATGCATCTCAGCACATAGCTACTATGCTTCTGATCTCTCTAAGTGTGATGCATTGTTTGCTAAAACCAAGTTTATAACTGCTGCTTCCTGTGCTTCATTGGAAATCCTTACCCCTAGTTTCCACCGGGTCCGTCTGCGGCGCGTTACGGCTGCACCGCGGTTTTGGTCCGGCCTCCTCCGGCGTCATACCTTACCGGGAACGTTTCACGAGCGTTTCAGAAGCATAAGCAGAGCGTCGTGCATTGCGGCTCGCAGTTCTTGTTGATTTGGGAATATTTCCTGGACATTTGTACTTCTACAAGAACGTAAGTAGGCTACGTAGTTAAATGGTTTATTTTTGGGTCTGTTTAAATCGTGTTTATTGTTGTTATTTCCTATTTTGTTGTGTTGTAGACTACAGACATAATTAATAATAATTCTAATAGTCCAGTTAAAAACAACATGAATCAAAGATGGGTTGCTGTATTTTAGTGGTAAAAAATAATTATTCTATATAATTTACACAAACAGGATTGGTGACAAAGCGCAGCCCTGGCGGAGGCCAACCCTCACCGGAAATGGGTCCGACTTACTGCCGAGGAGCCGGACACAGCTCTCGCTTTGGGAGTACAGAGATTGGATGGCCCTGAGTAGAGACCCCCTCACCCCATACTCCCGCAGCACCTCCCACAGTAACTCCCTGGGAACCCGGTCATACGCCTTCTCAAGTCCACAAAACACATGTAGACCGGATAAGCGTACTCCCAAGCCCCCTCCAGGATCCTTGCGAGAGTAAAAAGCTGATCCGTCGTTCCACGACCAGGACGGAATCCGCATTGTTCCTCCTCAATCTGAGGTTCGACAATCGGCCTGACCCTCCTTTCGAGTACCTTAGAGTAAACTTTCCCGGGGAGGCTGAGTAGTGTGATGCCTCTGTAATTGGCACACACCCTCTGGTCCCCCTTTTTAAAAAGGGGAACCACCACCCCGGTCTGCCACTCCTTCGGTACCGTTTCCGACTTCCACGCAATGTTGATGAGACGTGTCAACCAAGACAGTCCCTCAACACCCAGAGCCTTCAGCATTTCTGGGCGGATCTCATCCACCCCCGGGGCTTTGCCACTGTGGAGTTGTTTAACAACCTCAGTGACCTCCCCCCGGGAGATTGGTGTCGATCCCCCGTCATACTCCAGCTCTGCCTCTAACATAGAGGACGGAGTTGTCGGGTTCAGGAGTTCCTCAAAGTGCTCCTTCCAACGCCCTAACACTCCATCAGTTGAGGTCAACAACGTCCCATCCTTACTGTACACAGCTTGGATGGTTCCCTGCTTCCCCCTCCTGAGGTGTCGGACAGTTTTCCAGAACAACTTTGGTGCCGCCCGAAAGTCCTTTTCCATGTCCTCTCCGAACTTCTCCCACACCCGCTGCTTTGCCTCGGCCACGGCTGAGGCTGCTGCCCTTCGGGCCTGTCGGTACCTTGCAACTGCCTCGGGAGTCCCCCGGGATAACAAATCCCTGAAGGCCTCCTTCTTCAGTCGGACGGCTTCCCTGACCACCGGTGTCCACCAGGAGGTTCCAATCCTGTTTGTAATATACATGGATCGGATTTCGAGGCGTAGTCATGGGGGGGGGGTCTGCAGTTCGGTGGGCTAAGGATTGCACCACTGCTTTTTGCAGATGATGTGGTTCTGATGGCTTCATCGGTCTGCGACCTTCAGCACTCACTGGATCGGTTCGCAACCGAGTGTGAAGCGGCTGGGATGAGGATCAGCACCTCCAATCTGAGGCCATGGTTCTCAGCAGGAAACCGATGGATTGTCCACTCCAAGTAGGGAATGAGTCCTTACCCCAAGTGAAGGAGTTCAAGTATCTCGGGGTTTTGTTCTCGAGTGAGGGAACAATGGAGCGTGAGATGGGCCGGAGAATCGGAGCAGCGGGAGCGGTACTGCAGTCGCTTTACCGCACCGTTGTGACGAAAAGGGAGCTGAGCCAGAAGGCAAAGCTCTCTGTCTACCGGGCCATTTTCGTTCCTACCCTCACCTATGGTCATGAAGGATGGGTCATGACCGAAAGAACGAGATCGCGGATACAAGCGGCCGAGATGGGTTTTCTCCGCAGGGTGGCTGGTGTCTCCCTTAGGGATAAGGTGAGAAGTTCGGTCATTCGGGAGGGACTCGGAGTTGAGCCGCTCCTCCTTCGCGTCGAAAGGAGCCAGTTGAGGTGGTTCGGGCACCTAGTTAGGATGCCACCTGGGCGCCTCCCTAGGGAGGTGTTCCAGGCACGTCCAGCTGGGAAGAGACCAAGGGGTAGACCTAGGACCAGGTGGAGGGATTATATCTCTTCGCTGGCCTGGGAGCGCCTTGGGATCCCCCAGTCAGAGCTGGTTGATGTCGCCAGGGAAAAGGAAGTTTGGGGCTCTCTGCTGGAACTGCTACCCCCGCGACCCGACCACGGATAAGCGGAAGAAGATGGATGGATGGATGGATAATTTACACACAGTGCCTGTAAACCGAAGGAGAACGCTGGTGTTGTCCTTGTAAAAAAGATTCGTTGTGTCATATAAAATCAAGTGTTTTTCCACTTCCAATATAAAAACTTCGTCGTCCATTGTGCGTGTCGTTGTGGAGACGATGTAGTGATGTGAAGGGGGGTCTGCAAATTAGTTTATTTGGGGGGTGGGCCGGATGCTGTCACCGTTCCACTTCCTGCCCGACATTACCTTACGGCTGCATCGCGTCGAAAAATAGACTTCAATCCTATTTCGAGCGGAGCCCGGCGGCGAGACGCTTCTGGGACGCTTCTGAGCCGCTTCTGAGCCGTAACGCGGCGTGTCTGGTGGAATAGCACTCATTGACTAGAGTGGCCGCGATCCTTGCGGACGCCGCGGCACAGCCGCAACGCGCCAGTAACGCGCCGCAGACGGACCCGGTGGAAACTTCTTCTTTGTCCACGTCCTTTCCCTCCAGCTCTACCTCTACCTCTCATTCTTCCTCCTCTCACTCTCACCCCACCTCTTCCTCTTCCTTCCATGTTGGCTTCCATTGTTGCTGTAAGAAAGTACTCACCTGTGGTCCTTTCATAGTGCTAACATCCTGATTGATGAGCCAACAATTATGCTATCACGTGTTTCTTGATCATTGGTCCATGTGTGAGGCATTTTGAATATCAGTGTTTTAAACCTGCTAACACGTGACTTTATTTCAGATTCCTGTGTCTTACGTGGAGAAACGTGTGCAGTGGTTTGCAGAAAGTGCCATGTTGATTTGCAAATTGTGTGAAAAGCTGAAAACGTGTTTAGAGTTTTGGAGATTTGAGCCGATGTTTTGCTCTTTGAGTGTCAGTTAAAATAATTGTGCTTTATGTAGAATTTTAGTGTGTTAGCACAAGATAAATATCGAGATAAACTGTAATCTACCTTATTTGGGGACCCTCTTCTGGTCCAAGCACTTGCCTGTCGGCAAACGGCGCTCCTGTATACACACACACATTCAATACATACACTGAACAAAAATATAAATGCAACACTTTTATTTTTGCTCCCATTTTTCATGAGATGAACTCAACGATCTAAAACATTTTCTATATACACAAAATAACCATTTCTCTCAAATATTGTTCACAAATCTGAAAAAATCTGTGATTGTGAGCACTTCTCCTTTGCCGAGATAATCCATCCCACCTCACAGGTGTGAAATATCAAGATGCTGATTAGACAGCATGATTATTGAACAAGTATGCCTTAGGCTGGCCACAATAAAAGGCCACTCTAAAATGTTCAGTTTTATCACACAGCACAATGCCACAGATGTCGCAAGTTTTGAGGGAGCGTGCAATTGGCATGCTGACAGCAGGAATGTCCACCAGAGCTGTTGCCCGTGAATTGAATGTTCATTTCTCTACCATAAGCCGTCTCCAAAGGCGTTTCAGAGAATTTGGCAGTACATCCAACCGGCCTCACAACCGCAGACCACGTGTAACCACACCAGCCCAGGACCTCCACATCCAGCATGTTCACCTCCAAGATCGTCTGAGACCAGCCACTCGGACAGCTGCTGCAACAATCGGTTTGCATAACCAAATAATTTCTGCACAAACTGTCAGAAACCGTCTCAGGGAAGCTCATCTGCATGCTCGTCGTCCTCATCGGGGTCTCGACCTGACTCCGATTCATCGTCGTAACCGACTTGAGTGGGCAAATGCTCACATTCGATGGCGTCTGGCACGTTGGAGAGGTGTTCTCTTCACGGATGAATCCCGGTTTTCACTGTTCAGGGCAGATGGCAGATAGCGTGTGTGGCGTCGTGTGGGTGAGCGGTTTTCTGATGTCAATGTTGTGAATCGAGTGGCCCATGGTGGTGGTGGGGTTATGGTATGGGCAGGCGTATGTTATGGACGACGAACACAGGTGCATTTTATTGATGGCATTGTGAATGCACAGAGATACCGTGACGAGATCCTGAGGCCCAATGTTGTGCCATTCATCCACGACCATCACCTCATGTTGCAGCATGATAATGCACGGCCCCATGTTGCAAGGATCTGTACACATTTCCTGGAGGCTGAAAACATCCCAGTTCTTGCATGGCCAGCATACTCACCGGACATGTCACCCATTGAGCATGTTTGGGATGCTCTGGATCGGCGTATACGACAGCGTGTTCCAGTTCCTGCCAATATCCAGCAACTTGGCACAGCCATTGAAGAGGAGTGGACCAACATTCCACAGGCCACAATCAACAACCTGATCAACTCTATGCGAAGGAGATGTGTTGCACTGCGTGAGGCAAATGCACTGCGTGAGGCAAATGGTGGTCACACCAGATACTGACCCCCCCAGACCCCCCCCCAATAAAGCAAAACTGAACATTTTAGTTTGGCCTTTTATTGTGGCCAGCCTAAGGCACACCTGTGCGATAATCATGCTGTCTAATCAGCATCTTGATATGCCACACCTGTGAGGTGGGATGGATTATCTCGGCAAAGGAGAAGTGCTCACTATCACAGATTCTTTCAGATTTGTGAACAATATTTGAGAGAAATGGTTATTTTGTGTATATAGAAAATGTTTTAGATCTTTCATCTCATGAAAAATGGAGCAAAAACAAAAGTGTTGCATTTATATTTTTGTTCAGTGTACATACAGTATGATGGCTTGAACTAATGGGAGAAATGGCACTGTTTGTCTGTAGCCAATGTCAAAAATGGCATTAGAAGCATTAGAAAGTCAAGGTAAACTTGCGGTTAACTTGCGGTCTGCAATGCGTGTCACGCTCGCGCACATAAGTAAATATATATGCACGTTCATTCTCACAGCGCATCAGACACAAGAAAATATACATTAAAGGGGACCTATCATGCAAAATGCACTTTGTGATGTCTTTTATACATAAATATGTGTCCCCGGTGCGTCGGGGAACTCACGTAGCATCAGAATATAAAACCCTCTCTCTTTTCCTCCGTACCCAAATCTTTTAAAAAACAGGGGTACAACGAGCGGATACAGATTTGTTGCCAATCTGACGTCAAATCGGCAGCGGACCCACAGAAAATTGCTATCAGAAACAATGCCTGACGTGTTTGGACGTAATCTCGTCTTTGTTTACATACGTCTTTGTTTTACATTAGCAAGCCTCGCTAACACTCAGAGCTAACCTTAAAAAGCAGGAAATAAAAAACGGAACTCACCTTGTGATAAACCCGCAAGAGAAAAAGCATTTGAGCTCCATACTGTTTCAGAAATAATCTTTGATGTGGTTTAGAACAGGATGGCGTTTTATCACAGCAGAATTTAACTTTATCCCCGGTAGAATTCTGATCAGGCATTAGCTCCGCCTCCTCGGTTTTTTTTTTTTTAAAGCTAAGGACCCAAAATCTGCGTTTTTCTAACAGGGCTGCAAAAGAGGGGTATGAGCAGTATGAGGCATGGCTACAATGGGTGAACTGTTTGGTATTTTAAGTAAAACACTTCACAGACATGTTTTGTATATGTGGTACACCCCAAACATGGTACAATTATTTGTGTATTTACTTTTATTTATTTTTGCTAAACAGTGAATTTATTGTTTTGAAAATTATTATCTGTATTTATTTTGGTGACATTCATATCATTTTATGGTTTATCTGTACTGTTTGAGAAGCAGTACGAGTCAGTAGCACCAAGGTGGAACCTTTGGCAGGTGAGCGGTGACATCTGGGTTATTTTAGGGGGGACACTTCCGCCCCCTCCTCAGAAGCAATCCAGACGATCAACCGGATCCTGTGTATAATTATTGCTGCTGCACTTTTCTGTTTTCTACAGAAATAATTTATTGTTGCTGTGGTACCCAAGCTTTTGGGACCCGTAACATATAGGTATGACCCTACAATATTTTTTTCCAATCTACTTTAATTGACATCAGAATCAGAAATGTATAATGAGACACAGGGTTCGGTCCGGATTGATTTGCAATTCGGTCCGGATCCGGACCTTGGTCCGGAGTTTGAGAAGCCTTGCACTACAGCATTTCAGAAAACGCCACAGCATTTCACAAAACACCACAGCATTTCACAAAACACTACAGCATTTCAGAAAACGCCACAGCATTTCAGAAAACGCTACAGCCTTTCAGAAAACACCACAGCGTTTTACAAAACACTTCAACATTTCACAAAACGCTACAGCATTTCACAAAACACTTCAACATTTCACAAAACGCTACAACATTTCAGAAAACACTTCAAAATTTCAAAAAACAATACAGCATTTCAGAAAACACTACATCATTTCAGAAAACACTTCAACATTTCAGAAAACACTACAGCATTTCAGAAAACACTACAGCATTTCCAGTGGTGGCGCCAGAGTATTTTTGGTGGGTAATCTATGGTAGGGCTAACCGATAGAGTGGTGGGGTTCAAGTCAGTATTTGCAATGTATACACGCTATATCGCCATACTTGCCAACCCTCCAGATTTTCGCGGGAGACTCCCGATTTCATTGCCCTCTCCCGGTTTCCTCCCGGGGTCATATTTCTTCCGCATTTCTCCAGATTTCTGACAAAATCAGATTTACTCAGGACTGTTTCCACTCGGACTTTAATACAGCTACACCATTGTTTGGTTTCCATGGTAGCACGTCTCTTTAGTAGCACGCGCAACTGAAAGTCTGAGAGGGTGAGGAAGATAGTCACAGAAAACAGAACAAGAATCGACAACTCTCCCCTCTGCTCACCCCTTTCCTGTAAAATACAGGTCCAGCCCACACATATGCTCCATCAAGGAGTGTCGAGACGAAAGTCAGTATAAAAATGAAGAAAAATAATATCTGATAAAAACGGAGGGACAAATAATTATTTGTATGTATTCATTTAGATTATTGTTATTATAGGTGTTCAATACCAAGAGGGGGTATTCGTTTTTATTTTGAATAGCGTAGGCTACTTTTCTTAATAAGCGAGCTGTTATGAAAAATATGAATACCGCTTCCGGTAGCACGGCAACAAAAAGGGCAATTATTGTGATGGCCGCTGTCTTGTTCCCAAAGCCACGGAGGGAGAAGTTGGCGACAGTGTGTGTGAGGCTCCAGAGACGCCGTTGGTATGTTTCTCCGGTGTTTATTGTGTTTTATGTACTTGACTGTATGGCTTTTTACGCAGCGTGGTCTGCCTGCACTCCGTTTGTTGTATATTTTAGACAGGTCAGGTGGTGTTCAGTTGAGGGTTTCTCTGGTGCTTTTTTCCAAGTAGAGATAAACACTCTCTTATTAATTCATTTAAGTTAATGATGTGGTTTTAAAATAATTCTCAATTTATCCTTTTAATTAAAATACCCTGAAAAGGGAGGAATGTGACTGAGTTTGTGTTGTTATTATTATTATTATTATTGAGAATTCAATGAGGCATGCAAAATGTTTGTAAGTTGTGTTTGCATGTGAGCTAACATTTGTTTGTCCTTTGTTTTGAAGGTTTTCAACCTGATGAATTCTTGGAGTTGTCTTAAAATAAATAAAGACAAAAAGAACAAAATTCGAGTTGTCCAAGCGTCCTCTGTTGCTCTCCAGCCTCTCAAGTTCGGGCTAAATCACTGAATACAGGCCAAAACCCTGAAGGACTTGACAAGGATGGTGCTTCAGGCCGCAAGGCAGTGCACTTACAACTACAATAAGCATGTTAGTACACGTTGAAGATCCAATGAGGATACTGAATGGCGGTTCCGATTGATCTCATCAGTAATGCATGACACAGACCCAACGTCTCGTTGCTCTGATTGGCTGTAGGTCTATTCAAATTGCATTCGGAGGCATTTTGATCTGACGCGCTGATATTATAACGCCAGAGAATTTCCACACCTTTAGTGTATAAAACTCCCCCAGGCCACAACTTAGACCCCATTTACACGGGAACGTTTGCATTTACGCACCGTATGCGTAAATGCAAAAAAAAAAAGTCTTCCGTTCACTCGCATTCGATTAATTTAACGTGTCCGTTCACACTACACCGCTGGAAACGCTGGAAACGCTGTAGTAGGCCTAGATATGCCAGGCCGGTAACGGCCCGTCCACACAGCGGCGTGCGATGAAGCTTACAACGCTTCTGCCCATTCACTTTGAATGGGGTGACGTCACTTTTAGCCGAACTGCATTTTGGGAAGCGACGTGGAGCGTTGCTGGCTTCAAAAGTTGAGCAATGTTCAACTTTTGACGCCTCGACGGAGGCGTCAGCCAATGAAATCCCGTTTATGCAAATCTGCCAGTGCAAGCGCTAGCCAATCAAACCGTGTGTATGCTGGGAGAGACTACGCAGGTCATTTCCTCATATTCCAAAAATGGAGGGAAAATTCATTATAGCGGTAGTGAATCACCCGGTGCTGTATGATCAGTCTCAGTTAATCTACCGGGATACAAACCGGAGGAACCAGGCATGGAGGGAGGTGGCAGAGACAGTGGATGAAACTGGTAGGTTTTCGCCTGTTTGGGGATTTTATATCCAGTTTACTTCGTTTTAACATTGCTATTGCTTTGTATGTCTGGGGCGGGAGATTCATGTGATTGGTTGTTGGTCGCGTTGCTGGCAAAAAATCCCCAAGCTTCAGATACGCCCACCTCCAAGCGGCAACGCACGCTGCTGTGTGGACGCTCCGTAAGTGGCGCTGCTGCCACCACAAAATACACCAAAAGCAGCGAAGAAGACCCCGGAGCATGGTTGCCATGGTTGCAGTTCTGTTTATTCTCCGCGGTGGACGGCGTGTGCTCCTGCTGTAAATCTCTCCGGTAGTCCACCAGCAGATGAAAAACACCCACCTCTCCGCCTCTTCCAAGGGACGAGGGGACCATGCGGCAAAGTTTCCGCCGGTCAGCATGTCCGTTAAAGTTTAAATCTTTAAATTACAAAAGTGCCGGTCAGAGGTCTTCTTTGTTATTTATTGAGCTTAAAACAAATTGATAACGACTCTATATAATAATATAAGAATAATAAACAGAGCCTCTCTTTTCCTCCCCCTCTTCTGACAGCCCAGCAGCTGATCTCTGAGCATGAGACATGGGGTAGACGTGAGCATGAGCCCGTTGTGTTTTCCTGCGGAGGACCGAGCTCCGTTCAACTCACGAGCAACACAGAGTGGGCTTCGCTCGTGTGGAGGCTACTGCCAACTGTCATCGCCAGCGCCGAGCCCTGGGCCAGTAGTCCGGGCCCCGTCTATCCAGGACGGGCTTCCATCGGCGGATTGGGTAGGCCTATGCTTACCTGCTGAGTGGATCTTGCCCGCTCTTCCCCTCTGACTATTACGATGGCGTATTTTCCTGTGTTCCTCTGCCTTGTCGTGGCATGGAGTTTTAGCGGCTATGCTATCGGCAACCCAGACTCCTTACGCCCCCGGCTGGTTACCACAGATAGTGTGACATCCACACGGGGCCATGAACATAATGTGTCGCATGTGATTAGTTTTGGAAATGTTTCTCATTGGAATTACCGCCCCTGGGTTCGCGAGATCTGTTGTTTTCCTGGGGCCTTCACCGTGGGAAACCCTACAGATGCCCTTTGCCAGTATTCTTCTTCTAACTCTTCTAGTCTCCCGACTATAACGAAATTTAAGCAGAAGTGCTTAATCATGTTGCTTCTACTTCTGTCAGGTATTCAGCCTAATCCTGGTCCTTTAATGGCATGTAACACCCCAACGGACTTTAAGAACTTGTCTGGGTTACACATCATCCATGTAAATGCTCGCAGCCTGCTTCCCAAAATGGATATGTTGCGAATTTGGTCAGAGTCAACTGGAGCTGATCTAATTATTGTTTCTGAGACTTGGCTTTCAAAGAAAATATTGGATAACGATGTCGGAATTGACGGCTTCAATATTTATCATTCGGACCGCCCCAGGAAAGATGGTGGCGTGGCGATTTACGTAAAACATAATCTTGCTGCACAGGTCATCTTCTCCAAATCTGCTGTTAAGCAGTTTGAAATCTTAGCACTAAAGATTGATTTATCTGGTGGTCAGTTTTTAACTGTTGTTGGTTGCTATAGGCCTCCTTCTGCTACAAACAACACATTATCCCGCTAATGCAGCTTTTATCTCAACTACAGTTTAAGGAAATAATCCTGGTAGGTGATTTTAACTGGGTCTGGCTTTCACCAGTGTCTGATGATTTTAAAGCTCATTGTATGTCTCTAAATTTTACACAATTAATTGAAAGTCCCACTCGTCTTAACACCAGGTGTCTAAATAAATCATCTCTTAGCGATCTTTTAATTACTAATCAACCCCATAAATATACTGCAACCGGGGTCTTTGCTAATGACCTAAGTGATCATTGTCTAGTTGGTGCTATTAGGGATACCAAAATCCCCCGTACCAAACCCTGTGTTGTTCTGAAAAGAAATGTTAAGCACTTTATAGAGCAAGCCTTTCTTCATGACTTAGTTCATTTTAAATGGGATCATATTTTATTGATTGGTGATGTTGACCATGCTTGGAAGTATTTTTATGACAGTTTTAGTTATTTTTTAGATAAACATGCTCCGTTTCGCCTGTTCAGGGTGAAGGGCTGTGATAACCCCTGGTTCACTTCTGATCTGGCAGCCCTCTTACGCAAGAGGAATCTGCTTTGGGCTGCTGCGAGGAAGACAGGTTCTGAGGCTGACTGGCTTCTTTTACGTCAACTGCGTAATCGCTATACTGCTTCCATTAAAAAAAGCCAAAAGCGATTTTTACTTATCCCAGACCACAGACGGTTTAAACGATCCTAGGAGATTTTGGCATACCATAAAATCCCTCTCTGCCAGCTCTCGCTCCTTAGAGCTGCCTCCTAACATTGTTGTTGACTCCATCCCTGTGTCAAATAAGACAGAGATGCTTAATTGTTTTAATAAACATTTTATTGCCTCCAGTTCCTTGTTTGACACATTATCTTTTGGTAAATCATCTCCCTCCATCACCACCAGTCATGCCTCCAGTAGCCACACTTTCTCCTTCAACCCCTTCTCTGTTGGGGAGGTTTGTAAGGCTCTAAAGAGCCTAGACCCCAAAAAATCAGCAGGTCCGGACGATCTCCCCCCTTATTTCTTACGGCTAGCTGCAGATATTATAGCCAAACCACTTTGTCATGTTTTTAATCTTTCTATAACAAGCAATGTCATTCCAGATGTTTGGAAAACTGCAAATGTTCTACCCTTATTGAAAGGTGGTGATCACATGGTGATGAATAATTACAGATCAATTTCCAAGCTCTCTATTTTAGCTAAAGTACTTGAAAGGCTGGTGAATGATCAAATCAAAGAATATTTAAGCTTGAACAACATTCTATCTCCTCACCAGTCAGGCTTTAGGAAGCAGCACAGTACAGTAACGGCTGCTTTGAATGTAGTGAATGACATTGTTGAAGGCTTGGACGCAAAGAGCTACTGTGCTGCCCTTTTTATAGACTTATCCAAGGCATTTGATACTGTGGACCATGGCATGCTATGCCAGAAGTTATCCCATATAGGCCTGTCCGACCAAGCTGTTGGTTGGTTTGCAAACTATCTTTCAAATCGCAAGCAATGTGTAAAATTCAGCGGTCTCTCCTCAAGCTTTCTTATTGTGCCCAGAAGCGTTCCTCAAGGTTCGGTCTTGGGACTGACCCTTTTTACAATTTATATAAATGATGTGGGTCAAAGTATTGATGCCTCTGTACATCTATATGCAGATGATACTGTTGTGTACTGTTGTGCTAGCACTGTTGCCCTTGCATTTGAACGTCTGCAGTCTGCTTTTGACATTTTTCAGTCACATCTGTTCCACCTTAGGTTGGTGTTAAATTCAGACAAGACAAAAGTCATGTTGTTTTCCAATAAGAAAAAGTTACCAACTGTTCTTCCCTGCATCATGTCTGCACAGCATAACCCCATTAGAGCTGTTAACACCTATACTTAGGCATCACTATAGATGAAAATCTCTGCTTCAAACCACATATTGACAATCTCTTAAGGAAATTGAAATTAAAGCTGGGATTCTTTTTTAGAAACAAGGCCTGCTTCTCCACAAGTGCGAGGAAACGGCTTGTAGCTGCTACATTTTTGCCGCTCTTGGACTACGGGGATGTTGTGTACATGAACGCCTCAGCTCACTCCCTCCATCTGCTAGATGCTGTTTACCATGGCCCTCTGAGGTTCATAACCAACTGTAAACCCCTCACACACCATTGCACGCTGTACGCTTTAGTCAACTGGACATCATTATCAATGCGCAGATCACTGCACTGGTACAAACTAATCTATACCGCTATGCTTGGACTGCTGCCCCTCTACATATCCACTTACATATCACACACACAGTACAGCTATAGACTACGATCTCAAAATTACATCACTCTGTCCGTCCCCTCGGTACGCACGGTGCTTGGGGAAAAAAGCCATATCATACTCTGCCCCCTCGACCTGGAACACACTTCAGCAGGAACTTAAGCTGACCACTTTGATACCCATCACGGATTTTAAACTCATTTTAAAAAAGCTGGAGAAATCATCTGTGGGTGTTTGCACCTGCTATATCTGACTGTATATGGATTTTAATGACTACTTTTTTACGATGTTTTATTTGATTGTTGCCTCTGTGTTTAGTGTCCTGTCTGTCTGTAACTTTGTGTGGTAGTGTTACCACTGACAGGTCTCTCTTGAAAATGAGACCTTGTGTCTCAATGAGATCTACACCTGTATAAATAAAGGCTAAAAAAAAATAAAAAATTTAAAAAAAGGGGGGAGAGAGAGGCGGGGCTATTTCATCGTTATCAGAAAATGATCGTTATCAGAAAATGATCGTATAGAGGCGTACAGACGGATCCATTTGACCCCCCAGAGCGTTTTTGTTTGCAAATCTATCCACCTTGGGACCCGTTATCGTTTGCGGTGTCCTTTTCTATCGTTTTGTTACGGCCTCGTGTAAACGAAAGGGCTATACGCAAGAGAAACTATGCGGATACAACCCGTTTTGTCCTTGTGTAAACGGGGTCTTAGACTATTCCTTGCACCCCTCTTCTAGCATAAGCCCGAATGGTCTCAACCATATTGCATCAGTAACGTAAACTTGTTGGTACAGCAACTGTATTCGACTGTATTCGCCATGACACAGACCGTCTGTGTTTTGTACATGTTTAACTTTTGTTCAGTTTCTGAACATATATGAAGATCTGTGAGCTCTGTGTGCTAACAGCTAACGGCTGATGTTTTGGGACATGTTGATGTGGTGATGGGTTGACAGCAGGGGCGGACTGTGGGGAAAAGGTGGCCCGGGGATTAATTGACAGACAGGCCCACTTAATGCAGGCCGGCGACGAAAGTATGTTACTTAACAAAAAACCCTATGCATTTTATGTTATTTTGGACAATTATTCATATAGTAATCACATTACCTGAGCCCTTGAGTTGCCTAGCAAAATAGTTACAGCATATATTTAGTGATTTTAATGTTAACAGATCATTGATGCAATAACATTTTGACCCAATTTGCCTGACTTGACACATGGAATAAAACATGGGCGTAGGAAGCATCCTCAATGTGGGTGAGACAAATTAAAAAGAGGTTTGGGCAGGTGGTGGACCTCACTTCCTCTAGGGGGATCCGAGATTTTTTTTTTAAATGTTGAAGTTGAAGTCAATCTGGTGCACTTTGAGAGCAAAATTAGGGACTAAATCTATGGCAGTCAGTAGGGGCTTGGACTGTGAGCCGTAGGGTCGCCGGTTCAAGTCCCCGGCCAGACCTACGGACTTCTACATGGAGAGGTCCCAGTTCACCTCCTGCCCTGCCGTGGTGCGCTTGAGCAAGGCACCAGACATCCCCCTTCCCCCCTCACTCCCATTGCTCCCCGCGCGCTGTACAATAGCTGCCCACTGCTCCTAGTACTAGACCCCTGGTACTAGGATGGGTTAAAAGCAGAGAACACATTTCACTGTGTGCTGTTTGCTCTGCATGTGTGACCATTGAAGAGGGTTTCATCCCTCCCAATTCTTCTTCTTCTTCAACACCCATATAAAACAGAACTGTAAACAGATTTACTTTTTCTTTCAACATTTATCTGAACAGAAAGTGGAGGCAAAAGTGACTGCACCCAAAACAATAAACCTGCTAGCTAACTAGCCTAAACTCAGTAACAGAATGTGGGCAACACGTTCTTCTCCACAGCCGCACGACCTCTGAGTCAGACGTCACTTCCCCCTTTTCTATCCTACGGGTACAGCCGTACAGCCACTCCCCCTGAACCCCGTTTCCCTGCCAACCCCCCCCCCCCCACCCTCCCCTATGCAAGCCCCTCCCTCTGAACCCAGGGCTACTGTATACTCAAACTGTACAAAAACGCCTTTACGCTTTGGAGCTTGTTTATCCATCTGTAAGCAACTGCCAGCTAGGTCTCTCAGTCACTCACTCCTGATCGTTCACTGCGCAGTGACAGCTGCTACGGGCCTGATATTTTTTTTTTTTTGGCCCTCCGGCCCACACAGCGCATCGGCCCACCGGGGAAACTCCCGGTATTCCCAATGGCCAGTCCGCCCCCTAGTTGATAGCATGTCGAGGATAACATCATTGTTGTTAAAATATTCCCTTAAGATTTCCATCTCTTCTTCCATTCTTTCCAACTCGGTTTAAAATGTGTGCAGAAACAACTGAATAGTACCAAAACAAATACGTGGTGCTGTCAGGTGCTGACCAATCACGAAGCTTCATTTCTTGACTGGCAGCAAAAACAACCAATCACAGCAGTGCTTCTCTGGCTGGCTCTGTCCCATCACAAACAAGAGGTGTTCTCCCTAAAGGAATACCCTTTCCGTAAAAGTTGAAATGTTGAAGTGTTTTCTGAAATGCTGTAGCGTTTTCTGAAATGCTGTAGCGTTTTGTGAAATGTTGTTTTGACTTGCACTTCAGGGCCACTGTAAAACATATTTCATTTTACATTTCATTCTGTACTGTATGGGATTAATTTTGTTTCATAAAGATAAAGCAACACTTTCTCAGAATCAAGCAAAACTAAGAGTTTAAGAGAAAAAAAAACTGAGTCAAGCAAAATAAATGTATTTTCAAAAATAAAACTATAAGTTGCAAACAAATCATTTGTGTAATCATGTAAACTACAAGTATTTTTTTTATTATTATCTTCTTTGTTTTATGTCCTTTTATTAAAAACATTCTTTGAGACTTTATCTTCTGGTTCAAATTTAAATAAATATGTCACTCTTTTGTCTTTATTCTACATGAAAATGTTAGAGATTCCATTCAAATCTGTTGCTTATTCATATTTTCCTCAGGCTAGGAATAGTATGTTGAGTTTTTAATGCTAAATGTATATCATTTTCTCACATGATAGAATGAGACAACACAGTTTGTATCCATTGTGTATGAATGCTTCAGCTCTTCAGACCAACATAGAGCATGTTCCTAATTGTGTTGGTATGCAACCTAGGTCTGGTCTGTTTAATAAAGCAAATCTGCCACTTTTATATTGTAGAATTAGTTAAATTAAAGCAGTGTTTAATTGTTTGTCCTAAACATAGCAATATATGCTTTGTAACATATCTTTGAAAAAATAATAGTATACAGTTTATATTGTGTATCACCTTTTAGCTTGAAAATACATACAGTAGATGTGTTTTTTTTTATCAATAAAATAAATAAATAGACGGACAGACACTTTATCAATCCCAAATTGGGAAATTATTTTACAGCAGCAGTGTGTTCAGGTGTTCAGGTATTAAAATATTTAAAGTTGGAATAAAGTATAAACTACACATCACAAGTATAATGCACAGCAATCCATAAGATAAGTCTGATATGTTCATGAAAACCCCCCAGGAGACACCGACACTAACGTGGCCGAGTGGACTCCGGAGTTTGCTGCATGAGTTGCACTGTATGATCTGTGGTGTAGTGGGCTGTCACTCAAAAACTGAGTAGCCAATGGGGACGTAACCCTGAAAGTCCCGCCTACCTGGACATTTGTGTCAGAATCGCAAACAAAAAATGAGGAAGCGCAAACGAGAGAGCTGCAGCGAGAGCAAAAGTCTGATCATTGAGAAAGAAGCAAACAAAAAGATATGTTTAAACAAAGAAAAAATACTTATAGTTTATGTCAGGGACCAAGCAGTAAGACAACAGGACACAGGAGTGGTTTAAATAAACTAGGGTTTTTATTTACCCAAAAATCCACAAAACATCGTATAATGGCCTATAAAAGAGGTCAACAGAAAATACCTCAAAGAAACATAACAGGTGTTAACTCAACAAAACGGACATGCTACAATGAAAAACCAAGGAACCTATATAGTGGCTTGGCCAAATCAAGTCGAACCCAAGGGATAATTAATAGTCACATCATACAAAGGACACTGACAAAACCCAAATCCCCCCTTTGACATGGAAGCAGGTGGTTTGTCCCAATCTGTCCCAATTGGCTCCTTGCAGTATTTATGAGTCCTCAGCACTTGGCCACACCCTTTGCTGAACCAGGAAGTAACCTCCCCCAATGGACATGGTAACATTTAGAGCAAATGTGTGGTGGCATGTTTTATTGTAGCTGCACTGGAGCAAAACTACTGAAGATGAGGATGCAGTGTAGTTGGTTTACCCTGTGTGGCTGTGGCCATCACAGTTTAGATGATTACACAAATGATTTGTTTGCAACTTATAGTTTTATTTTTGAAATTAAATGTATTTTGCTTCACTCCGTTTTTTTTCTGTTAAACTCATAATTGTTGCTTGATTCTGAGAAAGTGTTGCTTTATCTTTATGAAACAAAACTAATCCCATATGCTGCCCTTATAGTTTTGATTTGTTATTCTAATTATCCTTGTTTGAACTCATAGCTGTCCTATCCTTTGTCTTATTCCTGTTGCTGTTCAAACATCTGCATTTCCCTTCAGAGATCAATAAAGGTTCATCTTATCTTATCTTTCATTGAGTCAAAGATGTGCAAGGACACACTCCTCCATAAATTCAGTGGGCTGCATACCCAGGGATGGACCCATTAGGGGACAGTGGCTCACATATAAAAATATGGAGTGTGGACTGCTACTTGGAGAAGTCCCAGTTCACCTCCTGGGCCCTGCCGTGGTGCCCTTAAGCCAGTATCCGGACAGCTTAACTCAACTTATTTTATATCTATCTCTCTGCCAGCAAATGGGAATATGAGTTGCTGCATTGAGTTCAGGTGTCTTATTACTTAGCGAGGGTAAGGTGCCCTGGCTAAAAACCATAAAAGCCAATGGTTTGACAGTATTGTCTGATTATGCTCACCTGGGCCCTTTGGCTATCTACGCTTGGCCAAATGCTTTTACAACAACTGAAATGCACCCTGCATCCCGTTCTTTGACACCATTCAAATCTATGCAGCACTCTATTCAATAACCACCAATTGATGCACATTTCTGGTCTACCCACTCCATTGATCTGTACAGTTATAAATTGAGAATGATGAAGAAAGGAGATTAACTGAATAATAGGAAATGTCTAGTTACAATGTAGGGTTAGTCAGATGAGTATTAAACGCATGGAATATCATTTCTGTTTTGAATCCATTCATTCAGTTTTTCCAGTCTTCTGTAATAATAATAATAATAATGGGTTTCATTTATAAAGCACGTCATATTTGACTTCAGATCCCAAAGTGCTACAAGCAGTGAGCATGAACAGTATAAAAACATTACACAACACGGTAGAATAAATAAAAAAGCAATAAAAAACAAACAATAATAATAAAATAAAATACAAGGGTGGTAACAAATAAAAGGTCTAGGGAAAGGCTCTAAAGAGAGGCAAAGTCCCGTCCATCTACTTCCGACCCATGGGACCTCATTTTGGAAAAATTATGTATTGAAGTCAATGGAGAGAGAAAGATTATCTTTCGATCCTGTTTGAATTGTGCCACGAATTACACATATGTTTGTCAATCTTAAATAAAAATGTCCATGTCAAAAAAGTCAGTTTGTCGTAAAAATGTTGAAATATAAGACCATGAAAAATATGCAACTAAAAAGACTACAAATCCCAGAATCCCGGTCCCGCATGCTGGCTCTTACGGAGCCGACTAACTCCCCTTTTGTGTATGTACAGCTCTCAATGTGCCCATACTTGTAGTGATTTTCACCTCTTTTAATACTTTTCCCCTCATTCTGAAAGAAAGAAGTGAAATGTGCCAACGTGAAGGCCGTCTTGGTGTGTGGTGCGAGACGGGAAATGTAGTTCATTGAGTGGTTTCACACAAAACAAGTGTTACTTCACATATGTGAAGTAACACTTTATGACACATCTTTATTTTTTTGACTTGCAAAATTATCTTTTAAATTGACAAACATCATATGTGTAATTCGTGGCACAATTCAAACGGGATCGAAAGATAATCTTTCTCTCTCCATTGACTTCAATACATGGTCCATGGAGGTCCCCCGGAAAGGGAGGGACTTCGCCTCTCTATTGAAAAGATGGTTTTGAGGCCTTTTTTAAAAGCCTCCACGGTCTGTGGTGCTCCCATGTGGTCGGGGAGAGCGTTCCACAGTCTGGGAGCAACCGAGCAGAAGGCCCGGTCTCCCATAGTACGGAGCTTAGTCCTGGGAGGTTTGAGGAAGTTGGAGTTGCTGGAGCGGGTGGTCCGCAAGGAGGTAAGGGGGGTGAGGAGTTCCTTGAGGTAGGGAGGGGCAGTTCCATGGATACACTGGTGGGTGAAGACGGAGACCTTGAATTCGATCCTGAATTCCACGGGGAGCCAGTGGAGTGATTTAAGGATGGGGGTGATATGATCATATTTGCGCACCCTCATCAGGATCCTAGCAGCGCTGTTCTGAATGTATTGGAGCTTCTGGATGCTTTTTGTTAGGGATCCCGATGAGGAGTGCATTGCAGAAGTCCAACCTGGAGGAGACAAAGGCGTGGACTAGCTTTTCAGCGTCAGACAGAGTGAGTGTGGGGCGGAGTTTGGCGATGTTCCTGAGGTGATAAAAGGAGTACTTGCACAGCTGTTTAATGTGAGCCTCAAAGGTCAGATGGGTGTCCATTTTCACACCCAGGTTGGTGACTATTGAGGAGAAGGTAATGTCCTGGCCGGAGAAGGTGATGGTGGTGATGGTGGATGACCGAACCTGGTGTGGGGTGCCAACTATAATGACTTCGGTCTTGGAGCTGTTGAGTTTCAGGAAGTTTTGCTTCATCCACGCCTGTATCTCCACCAGGCAGGCAGTGAGTATGGGTGAAGGCAGGGCTGCAGAGGAGGTAGGCTTGATCCTGAGGTACAGTTGGGCGTAACAATGGAATGATACTCCATGTCGGCTGATGATAGAGCAAAGGGGGAGCATGTAGAGCAGGGGTGCCCAACCAGTCGATCGCGATCGAGGAGAATCCCAGTCGATCGCGAGATGTGTCTAAAAATAGAACAACAATATTCTGTGTTATCATTAATGTCCTATAACATAATCTTCCTGTGCCAGAATAATGCACTTGAACGCATCAAAGCTTTGTGATTGGCCGGCATGACCCCATGTGTCGGGGCGTGGCTGGTGGGCAGTGGGCACTATTTCGCTGACATTGTCCGTGTCAACAGGAGTGACAGTCCGCACACACAAAATATATAATTTTCATTCCGAGTGGGAGGATGATTATTTTTGTATCTATTCCAATTCAAAGTCCATCTGTCTCATCTGCAATGCGAGCGTGGCTTTATCGAAGAAGGGTAATTTAGGAGCGGCATTTCAAAACAGTGCACAAACGCTACGAGACGGAATTCCCTCCTAATTCTGCCCTACGCTCCCAAAAGGGGAGGGGCCTGAAAGGACAGCTAAATGCACAGCAGTCCATTTTCACCAGGCCCAACAACAAGAGCAAGGCTGCTACCATAGAATCTTATCGTGTCAATCACGTTCTTGCAAAACACATGAAGTCTTTCATAGACGGCGTCAAGGAGGATGAGGAGAGAGGGAGAGCCAGCATCAGCCATCATCAGCAGGTCGTTGGTGACCCTGACCAGGGCAGTTTCTGTGCTGTGGCCTGAGCGGAAACCAGACTGGATCTTCTCAAATAGGTTGTTGGAGTTTCGGTGGTCCTGGAGCTGAGCAGCAACTAGTTTTTCCAGCACCTTTGATAGAAATGGAAGGTTGGAAATAAGTCTGTAGTTGGCCAGGACTCCCGGGTCAAGGGAGAGTTTTTGGAGACAAGGTTTGATGACAGCGGTTTTTAGGGCAGAGGGGACATGGCCTGCCTGGAGAGAGAGGTTTATGATCTTAGTGATCATGGGGCTCATGGTACAGATGTACGATTTCACCAGAGCTGAGGGAAGGGGGTCCAGGACACAGGTGGAGGGCTTCATCCTCCTAACGATGCTCTCAACCTCTCGTTGAGAGATGTCCGTGAAACAGCGAAGAGGCTGGGTTGTGCCAGGCTGTGGGTCACCAGTTGGAACTGGAGGTGCAGAGGGGCTAGAGCGGATGGAGCGGTTGGTGTCAACTTTGTTTATGAAGAGGGCGGCGAAGTTGCTACACTACTTCTCAGTAGAGTCAGAGTATAGAGGACTTTGGGGTTTGAGGAGGTGGTTTATGGTGGAGAAGAGTTGCTTGGAGTTTCCAGTACTGTTGTTGATGATGGAGTAGTAGTAGGAGGAGCCGCTGCTCAAGGACACGCCCAGCTGTCTTCATTCTCCGCAGCTCGCCGGTGTACCAAGGGGCTGAGCGCGAGAAGGTGACCATCATATCTGTAAGACATTAATAAATCCACAACCTACGTATATGAATCCACTTCACATTCTACTGCGACAGTTGCACCGTCAATAGTCATGCTGTCATTGTATCAGACAATTTACCTTTTTCCACAACAGATATTTTGATATTTCTCACTAGAAAAAGCACAGGGGTATTTAATAACATAAATGATGGCTGCATTCCACTTAAAGGAGGCCCTGGTATTGTGCATGCTGGCTCACTGGAATAGCTTATCCTTACTGGGACTCTTAATGGAACCAAGCCATCGCTAATGTTATCAAGGTTAATGCACTTTGAGTAATGACCGAGAGAATAACAAGCGGTTGAAATAAGGACGGCTTGGCTCACCCGTAGAGATAAAAATAGCTCAGATATCTGAGTGGAGCTGCTGGTCCTCCAGGTCAAAAAGGGCCCCTTGATGAGGGGCGGCCATCGGATAAGGAGGACTCCTGAGGGACTCGCTTCGGAAGACTTCTGGTCACACTGAAACGGTGAGAGACAACACTATGTACTGCATAACTAGAAACTTTAACAAATAACTGGGTGTCTAAAAGACAAAAGCGCCTATTTCATGCTTGCACAATATGATGAAACCTCTCCAAACATTTGTAGTGTAGAAAAAGAACGTGATAACAATCCTTCATACACTTTGCTGCAAAACAGATTAAGGCTACATCAACACTTTTAGGTTTTCATCTTAAAACAGTGATAGTTACAGACTGAGAAGAGAAGGGGTAAATGGTAAGATCAGAGATGTGCTTGGTTTGACAACAAAGTAAGAAGAAGAAGAAGACCCTTTAGTAATCCCAGAGGGAAAACGTTGTTCTTTTCAGAGCCTGCCAGGTTTTTTTCAGCGCCAGGGAGCAGTTGGGTTTTCGGTGCCTTGCTCAAGGACACCTCAGGAGTGCAGGAGTCCACACTAATGTATGGTCCTACCAGGATTTGACTATCCAGTTCCCAAGCCAAGTACCCAAAGACTGCCGGATATTTTTTCCACTTCTTTGACAGCATGAGGCTATAGATGTTACGAACTCAGATACACAAAGGAAAAAAGGACTCAAATGCACGACCCGGAAGCCAGAGATAAAGTATATGTAATATACGTTATTGGCACTTTAAAGCACTCTTATCGAGGCGACAAAAAATAGGCTTCACTATAGCGCAACGAAAAATCACTCACAACGTGAGGAGCAAACCTACAAAGGTTTTCACAGGAGCATGATTTGGGATGTAATCAAAAAAGAACAAACGCTGAGGAGCAGAGTTCAGGCATGAGGACAAGACAAGACGAACTGACAACAAACAGTGGGAAACAGGGGAATATATACAGGAGATAACAGGACACAGGTGAAAACAATCAGGGGCGGGGCTGATGCTGATGAGTGCGGGAGAACACACTAGGAAAAGGAGTCAATGAAGCTGAAAAGACAATACCAGAATAACAACATAAAACATGACTGACTTAACACTTTTGACGGTGCACAACAATAGATTGGAAAAGCAAATAAGTTGATGTATTTTTACTTCCCGGAAAAAGGATCACGTCATGATTGAACCAATCAGAAATGCACAATTCAGTGTTGTAAACGTTGTGAAACAATTGGTTACAATTAGGCAAATCATGGTTTGGGTTTTTCAAAGCTACACGAGTAGTAGACGTGAGCTACATGACATGATGCTGTCACTAAATAAAAACAAGAATGGGGGTTAAAGTACTTTTTTACTTATACTTTCATTATTATACATTACTATACCACACATACCGTGTGTGTGTGTGTGTGTGTGTGTGTGTGTGTGTATGTGTGTGTGTGTGTGTGTGTGTGTGTGTGTGTGTGTGTGTGTGTGTGTGTGTGTGTGGATAATGGTTCATGTTCTTGTTTTTGATTTGCAGGAATCAAACTGAGCAGTTGCTGTAAATCACTCTCTCTCCTTCCTCACCCCCCCTCTCCCCTCTCCCTCCGTCTGTCTACCATTCATCTGTCTGTCTCTCTACCTTTCTGTTTGAAGCCGAGCTGCTTTTAATTCCCAGTCTCCCTACACCTCAGAGACTCACCACTCCATCCCATCCTGTCCTTCTCTTTGTTTCTCTCTCTTCCTCCTACACCTTCTCCCCCTCTTTCATACCATCTCTCATCATCCGCTGCCTTCAGCTAACCTCCCAGCAGAGAATTATGAATAGAAAATTCAAATCAGTGGAGCTTTACTGTCTCCCTCCCCTTCTCTACCTGCCCCCTCCATGTCTGCCTCTACTTTCTAACCTTCTCCAACAGTTTGGTATTGATTATAGCAGTGACCTCACTCCCACACCGCTCAGCCGCCTATACATTAACCCCTTCACTCCTGCTGTTGCTTCTCACTGAGTCTCGGCACTCAGCCAATGATTCAGAAAAATATATGAAATACTGTCTCCACCAAGACTTTATGTTGTGATAAAGTGTTGCTTTCTGGATATCAGTGAAAATGCAAGAGGAGTAAATAAGATCACTCTTTTCCATACTTGACCAAAAAGAAATAGTCCAACTTTCTGTGTATTCACTTTTCCCCCGCATCTTTTATGTGGCTGTCGGATCAGTGTTGATGGTAAATGTAGTCAAACCAAGTATGAAATGTTCTTTAATAACAGAGAAAGCTGAGTTTGCTTGCAGTGTTGCTCCGGCAGTGTCCACATGTCCCAGGAAGCATTGCTCCCAGGCTTCTGACCCACCTGCCATAATAATAATAATAATAATAATTCATTTATTTTATATAGGCGCCTTTCAAGGCTCTCAAAGTCGCCGTACAAACACATAAAAAACAAGATACACAATACATAACACCTGCATAAGAGTCATAAACAAGACAATGCAGTATATAAATCAATCAAATAACCAAATAAATAAAAACAGAGGATGTGTAATGGATAATGATCCGGGTGGATATGCGAGTGTGAAGAGATATGTTTTGAGGCGTGATTTGAAAATGGGGAGAGAGTCAGAGTTGCGGATGTCAGGTGGGAGGGAGTTCCAGAGGCGGGGTGCAGAGCGGCTGAAGGCTCTAGACCCCATGGTGGTTAAACGGAAGGGGGGTGCAGTGAGGCTGAGGGAAGCAGAAGATCTGAATGTGCGGATGGGTGTGTTGATGTGCAGGAGGTCGGAGAGGTACAGAGAAGTGAGGTTATGGGTGGCCTTAAAGGCGAGGAGCAGAATCTTAAAAACGATACGGGATTTGACGGGGAGCCAGTGAAGTTGCTGAAGAACAGGAGTGATGTGGTGTGCCATACCCTCTTGCACACCTCTGAAGGTCAATACTTTCATATAAATGTACTGTAATCAATGTTTTTGCTAACTGAATATACTTTCCTGACTCAGATTATAGTCTCAATTTAGGAAAATGCTGTTTCTTAACCCGGACACAATTGTATGTAGAGCAAACTGTCAGAGTTTTACTGTTTGACAAGTTAATTATCAGTTAAATTAAGTGACAAGATTGTTTCACCGCAGCCCTCCATGCTTTCTTTTGTGAATTACGTAAATGCTTTTATTCCAAAAAATGATTCATGATTTATTTCAAAAGGTTATACTTATTATGTAAGGAAATCAGAGGCTAAGAACATGTTTTGTTTAGAAAACAAACCAAATCCGAACCGAGGCCCTTATCTTTCCTAAATATCTACTGCTGCATAATTCAAGCTTAAAAACAAAAAGAAGCCACATTAAAATGTTGAAAAAACTAAAGAAATGTCTTTTGAAAATAATACATTAAAACCTATGAAAAACGAAAGATAAATAAAAGCAATACCACATCTATAAAAACAAGGTTTAAGAGGGTCTACAAAGGATCTATTTTGTGTTAAGCCCTGTGAAAGGTTAGATTTTAGATTGAAACTGCACTCATGATCCCTAACTCAAACATCAATGCACCAGCTCAATCTTGTGTTAAATTGTCTGATCGTCGTTTTCACATATTGACTGAACACCGAGTCAAATGGTGCACCTTTAAGTACATGAAAACATTTTTGAAGGTTTCCATGTGGAGGTTGATCTGCCAGATTTAGAAGAACAAGCAGCAGTTAATCACTGTCACAGCTTGAGCACCATGACAGCAGCTCCGAGCGGGTTATATAATGAATGACTGTGGGATTCCCAGCAGCTCTGAGGAGAGGAGGGGGGGCTGCAGGATGGATGGCAGCAGAAAGAGGACGGTATTGATGTTTGAGATTGTGATCATGGGTGTGAAGGGTTGGGGTTGGCCACCAGCTCCTCCACTCTTCAATAATCCAATAATTACAGGCAGCTTCTTAACAGGGTATTCCTCCGTGGCTGCAGCAATGCTCGATGCATTTATGTCTGTATTCTGCTGCTGTTTGCATTGAATGAGTGCGCAGCATTTGAGTTACATTTAACAAATTGAAATGCAACATGGCCCTCCAGGAAGAGTGTCCATTTCACTCTGGATAATACACAGAATACATTAACAGTTTGCATTGAGACTGTATTTTCAAATCACATCAAACTTTATTCATACCACTCTTCATACACAAAAGGTAACACATAACTTTATTGATAAAAACACATAATACCAACAAAAGTCAATAAACACAGTACTGAATAAAACAGGAATAAAATAAGAATACAATGAGAATAAAAACAATTCAATAAAAAGCCAAATTAAAAAGGTGGGTCTTGAGTTGGCTCTTGAAAGTGGGATCATTCTCTAACACCGTCAGGTCTTTTGGGAGGCTGTTCAATAACCATGGGCCTAATATGTAAAAAAATACTAGAAATCTAGAATAAATATCTAGAATATATTTTAAAGGGATTCAATTGTTCCCAAGTCATTAGGAGACATGGCAATGTAGACCTCTGTGGCACAACTATGGAAACTCAATGCTACTTCTACTGATGACACTTCCAAGTGAAGTCATGCATGTATATAGATTATAGGACCTAAACCTGAGCCTTGGGGAACAACACAATTAAGTTTGTAGTTATTAGATGAACCCAGATAACCCCAACCCTAAAAAAAGAGGTAAGATTTAAGCCAATTAAAAACAGTACCAGAAATTCCAACAAGATTGTGGAGTATACTTAGTGTGTGTGTGTGTGTGTGTGTGTGTGTGTGTGTGTGTGTGTGTGGTGTGTGTGTGTGTGTGTGTGTGTGTGTGTGTGTGTGTGTGTGTGTGTGCGCACGCACGTGTGATATAAACATACAAACTGCATGCTGAGTAATTTGTGCTGTCTTTTCAGATTTGGTCAAATATGTATGGCTATAAGCAAACACCTTATATACCTTAACTATATATTATTCTCACGCTGACATTATATTTCTCACAGAACCCTAGAGAAGTTTAAAGATGTCTATCCTTCTTTCAAACACAGATCATTTTCACAATAAAGGAGTAGAACAGCAGCCAAACAGAAACAAAACAACTCTACAGTAAAAGCTTTACAATGCAGCTTTTCTCAAGTTTCCCTCCCATAACGTTTTCCCCCAGAAGTTTACACAGACTCCTTTATAAAACATTTGATTATCATAATTCCTTAGTCTATAATTAAAACTTGTAATACTTTGCAGCATTATTTTTAACAATTAATTCTGTCAGTTCATTGTTTTTAATGTGAACATTGTGACATTTCTGGAGTTTTCACTGCTATCACTCGATCTTTCTTAGTATAGTTTATTTCTCTATAGTTTATGTGTACTCTTCTCTGAGCACTTAGAGGAATTCATCATCATTTTAATAGTTGTAATAATAATTACTATTTTTAAAAGGTCATGAACGTTTTTAGGTTCTGATGTAGCCCCTGAAATTTGAAAGATGTTTATTTTATTGTTTTATTGTCTTTGGAGAAATGTCCTCAGTGCTGAACTATATAACTATATAGGGGATAGTGGTGGTCTAATGGATAGTGAGGTGAGGTGGGCTGAAGATCGGAAGTTTGTGAGTTCAAATCCCGCCAGGAACACCACCACTAGTGTGCCCTTGAGTAAGGCACTTAGTCCTTAGTTACTCCAGGGAGAATGTCCCTGTAATTGTAAGTCGCTTTGGATAAAAGCGTCAGCTAAATGAAATGTAATGTAATGTAATGTAATAACTCAAATTAGCAAAGATATGCAGAAGCATTCACACACAGGAGATGTAAGAAACACAATAAGAGCAGGATATTACCTCAGCTCCTCCTCCCCCTCTTCTCCATCACTTTGACCTCCTTTCCCCTCTTTGATCTGCATCTCCCCCTCTCTCTGACCTGCTGACTGATATTGCATCTTGGTGTGTTATACTGGTCTTACTGGACAGACCATAAACTCTGGATTTACAGCCTCCTCCCATTTCCTCCCCCATCGCTGTTTGTGTCTGTGTAAATGGGCGTCAGGTTGATTGAACAGCCTTTAGAGTCCAAGCTCAAAGAAACACAAACCAACTGACAACATGTGTCTAAAAAGAACAACATCTATATCTTTAATTTATTTTCATCTTTTTTAAATTGTTGGCTCGATAGAGCTGTTGTCCATCCATCCATCCATTCCATCCATCCATTCCATCCATTCCATCCATCCATTCCATCCATTCCATCCATCCATTCCATCCATCCATTCCATCCATTCCATCCATTCCATTCCATCCATTCCATCCATTCCATCCATCCATCCATTCCATCCATTCCATCCATCCATTCCATCCATTCCATTCCATCCATTCCATCCATTCCATCCATCCCATTCCATCCATTCCATCCATCCATTCCATCCATTCCATTCCATTCCATTCCATTCCATTCCATTCCATTCCATCCATTCCATTCCATCCATTCCATCCATTCCATTCCATCCATCCATTCCATCCATTCCATCCATTCCATCCATTCCATCCATTCCATTCCATCCATTCCATCCATCCATTCCATCCATTGCATCCATTCCATCCATCCATTCCATCCATCCATTCCATCCATTCCATCCATTCCATCCATTCCATTCCATCCATTCAAGATGGCGCCTGTGTCGGCACGCCGCTCGCTCAGCTGTCTACCTATAGCTTTTTTTTTGTTTTATGTTTGTCAGAATGTCTCTGCTCTGCTCGTCTATGATCGCCAAGCCCTCCTCCACCTCAGACCCTCACTGGAGTTGATACTGCTGCCCAAACTTACATCTGGCAACCATAAATCGCCCCCCCCCCCCTCTTCTGTTGGATATACCCACCTACCTGTGCCGGTTGCCCCGCATCCCGCCTCGCCGAAAGCGCTTCAGACGACGGGGAAAGCGTGGTGGTGCACTCGTCCATCTGAAGGAATACCTGACGGCTTCTTCCGGGACCTATCCACGCCTCGGATGTCATGGCCCTCCCGCTGCACGCCATGTGAGGGATCGGTGGATTCGCCCTGTCTTTCCGGAGCTACGGACCCTGCTGGATCCGCTGGCAGCTCCTCCTGTCCGACTGACTGCTCCTCCTGTCCGACTGGCAGCTACTCCTGCCCGCCTGACTGCTCCCGGCTCGCGCGGCGTTCACCACGGACATCTTCGTCAGCTGAGACGATCTACACCGTCGGCAAGCCCGGAGCAAAAACTACGTCTGGCTTTGCTAAATGCTAGGTCGATAGCTAACAAAACGTTCCTGCTGAACGACTTCTTCACCTCCCGTGAACTGGATTTCATGTTCCTGACGGAGACCTGGGCACACGCTGGCGAGTACACATCATTCTTTGATCTTCTTCCTCCTGACTGTACATTCTTCAGCTCCCCCCGTGCCACCAGCCATGGCGGGGGCATAGCTTCGGTGTTTAGAGCTAGCCTCCAGTGCCGACTGCTACACCATGTCACTAGCTATGCTAGCTTTGAGTTGCAGCTCTTTGAACTGAATCCGGCCTCGCCTATACTCTGCGCAGTTGTGTATCGTCCGCCAAAGCACAATAAGGATTTCATAAATGACTTTTCTGACTTTCTGTCCGGGATCATGGTGAATTATGATCGTGTTTTGATCTCCGGAGACTTCAATGTCCATGTGTGTTGTGAGTCCAAACCTCTGGTTAGGGACTTTTTAAATCTCCTTGATTCTTTTGGTCTTGTTCAGTCCGTGGCTGGCCCAACACACGAAAAAGGACACACTTTGGACTTGGTATTGTCGTTTGGACTGTCTGTATCTGTGGATGACATATGTGCAGCAACGCGTATCTCAGACCATTTACCGGTTCTGTTTACAACCTCCATCCCTTCCGCAGGAGTCGAATCACGTGCCCCTGCGCGTCGTCTGCGTTCGATTAACCCCTTGACTGCCTCACAGTTCTCTGATGCTTTTAACGCTTCTCCTATCTGTAAATTAGATGTGAACTGTGCTTTTAATGCTGATGAGCTTCTCTCTATGTTTGACTTGACATGCACACCAATACTGGATTCTGTTGCTCCTTTTACGCTTAGACGCAACAAAGTTCTATCAGAACCGTGGCTCAATGACTGTACTCGTGCTCTCAGACGCGCTTGCAGGCGTGCTGAGAGAAGGTGGAAAAAGGATAAACTCCATGTCTCCCTGGAAATCCTTCGTGCTTCCCTCTCTGACTACCAGACGGCAGTCAAAGCAGCCAAAACAGAGCACATTTCTCTGTTCATCTCTAAAAACAGCCACAAACCTCAGGTTCTTTTTAATGTCCTCAACTCCATCATTAATCCCCGTGATGTTTCTTCTGTTGTGCCATCGCCTGCTCTCTGCGATAAGTTTCTTAAATTTTTTATTGGAAAAATATCTGCTCTTAGGCTAGCTCACACTAGTGCTACCCCCGATCCTGCTCCCTCTCTGTGCCCTGCTGTCCTCGACCACTTTGAGCCTATTTCCCTCTCTTCTCTCTCGGACATAGTGGAGCACCTGCGACCGACAAGCTGCTCCTCGGACAGCATTCCCTCACGCCTTCTCAAAGAGGTTTTCCATTCAGTTGGAGCAAGTATTTTATTACTTTTAAACACCTCTCTTACCTCAGGATGTGTCCCAGCTGCCTTTAAACATGCCGTGGTTACCCCACTACTTAAAAAGAAAAGTCTCGACCCCTCCACTCTCGCAAATTTTAGGCCCATCTCCCAGCTACCGTTTTTATCAAAAGCCCTGGAGCGCGTAGTCTACGCCCAGCTGCAGTCTTTTTTAATCCTTCATGGCATCCATGAAAATTTTCAGTCTGGCTTCAAACCCATGCACAGCACTGAAACAGCCCTTTTAAGAGTTTTTAACGATCTGCTCCTAGCCGCCGACTCAGGTAGCCCAGCTGTCTTGGTGCTGTTGGACCTGACAGCTGCCTTCGACACCGTGGACCATGGCATCCTGCTGTCACGGCTTGAACAGTCCGCTGGCATCACAGGCTCTGCCCTCGCATGGTTCAGGTCCTACCTTAAGGACCGTAGCTTTTCAGTGCAGCTAGGTGCCTTCTCCTCCACCAAAGCCCCTCTTACCTGTGGGGTCCCCCAAGGCTCGATTCTGGGCCCCATCCTGTTCCTACTATACATACTGCCCCTAGGTTCTATTCTAACTAAACACAACATTCCCTTCCACTGCTACGCTGACGACGTCCAGATTTATCTCCCGCTCAAAGCAAACATAACACAGTCACTACAGCAGTTGATGGACTGCTTAACGGAGATCAAATCCTGGCTGAGCAACAACTTCCTGACTCTTAACGAGGGCAAGACGGAGGTCATCTTTTTTGGACCACAACCTCCAGCCTCTCAGGTTGATATTCTGGGCTCCCTCCAACTAAACATCCTCCCCTCGGTCATGAACCTTGGCGTGACCTTGACGAACACTTTTAAATTCGATAAGCAGGTCAGCAGCGTAGTCAAATCCTGCTTTTTTAAAATAAGACTATTGGCCAAAACCAAGTCCTATTTATCTTTTAAAGACATGGAAAGGGTCATCAACGCCTTTGTGACCTCGAGACTGGATTATTGCAACGCTCTGTATGTGGGTATGGACCACGCGTCAATTAAACGCCTGCAGCTGGTCCAAAATGCAGCTGCACGTTTGCTGACTGGACACAAAAAGCGCGACCACATCACCCCAATTCTGGCCTCACTACACTGGCTTCCAGTTCAGTTCAGAATTGATTTTAAAATCCTTTTATTTGTTTTTAAAGCTCTAAATGGGCTGGCTCCGGCCTATATAGTTGAACTCCTCCAGCGCTACACCCCAGCCAGAGCTTTAAGGTCTGCTGACCAGCGGCTGCTGGTAGTGCCGAAGACTAGGCTCAAAACACGAGGGCACCGAGCCTTCGCAGCAGCTGGCCCGAGGCTCTGGAACACTCTGCCCCTCCATGTGAGGTCGGCCCAGACCCTAGGGGTTTTTAAATCATATTTAAAAACTCACTTCTTCTCTCAGGCTTTCTAGCTAGAGCGGAGCACGACTACTGACACTTCCCTGTGTATTGTTTTTTATATTTGCTGTTGCTAAATGTCTGTCTTTTTTACAATTACACTGCAGTGAAATGTTTTTATTACATGTACAGCACTTTGGCTCGACCAAACATCGTTTTTAAATGTGCTTTATAAATAAAATTTGATTTGATTTGATTTGATCCATCCATTCCATCCATCCATTCCATCCATCCATTCCATCCATTCCATTCCATCCATTCCATCCATTCCATCCATCCATTCCATCCATCCATTCCATCCATTCCATCCATTCCATCCATTCCATCCATCCATTCCATCCATTCCATTCCATCCATTCCATCCATCCATTCCATCCATCCATTCCATCCATTCCATTCCATCCATTCCATCCATTCCATCCATCCATTCCATCCATCCATTCCATCCATTCCATCCATTCCATCCATCCATTCCATTCCATCCATCCATCCATTCCATCCATCCATTCCATCCATTCCATCCATTCCATCCATTCATTCCATCCATTCCATCCATCCATTCCATCCATCCATTCCATCTATTCCATTCCATCCATTCCATCCATCCATCCAAATCTAAATATTGTCTACTTAGATGTCCATGTTTGATTTAGGCAGATACATAAGCATAAATGGAATTTATAACATGATGCACCACCATTTTTCTATAGTTGCACGGAACGGAAAAATTATCATGAATTATTCATTATTATTACTATTTATCATCTGTTTTGGCTCAATAGTAACTTATAAGAGGGCATTTTCCAATATCCCATTACCTGAAGGCCACACAAGTTTTGCAGCGCTTGTCAAGTTGGGTTGATGAGAGGGATATTTAGTTGGCCTGCAACTTCACCTCTAGATGGCACTAAATCTTTCACATATGAATATAAAAAATCTGTTAACACATTGATCCACACACCTACAAAGCCCTTAATAGGCAGGCGCCATCTTACCTTAAAGAACTCATTATACCCTACTGTCCTACAAGGGCATTGCGTTCCAAGAATGTAGGGTTGTTGGTTGTTCCTAGAGTCTCTAAAAGTACAATGGGAGCCAGAGCCTTTTCTTATCAAGCTCCACATTTGTGGAATCAGCTTCCAGTTTGTGTTCGGGCGGCAGACACCCTATCCGTTTTTAAGAGTGCGCTTAAGACCTTCCTTTTTGATAAAGCTTATAGTTAGGGCTTCTTTCTGAAGTTTTTCCTTGTACGATGTGAGGGTCTAAGGACAGAGGGTGTCGTATTGTCATACTGATATTTTGTACAAACTGTGAAGTCCACTGAGACAAATGTAACATTTGTGATATTGGGCTATATAAATAAACATTGATTGATTGATTGATTGATTAGATTCAGCCCCTAGTTTTGCTGCTATAGGCTTAGTTTGTCGGGGGACATCTTACTTCTTCCTTCTCTCTGTCTATACCTGTGTACTCCCATGTTCCGATTAACCCAGCTTCCCCAAATTTATTTTTGGTGTCTATATACGCCAGGATCCGGAGTCATGGATGATCCTGTTGCTGCGGTCCTGTGTCCTGGATCGCGAGCCCTGGATCGCGAGCCCTGGATCGCGAGTCGTGGCTGTGCCTGTTGCTGTGGTCCTGGATCATAAGTCCTGGATGGATATCCTAGTGGATTCTACTTCTTATTATAGACACATGCATTTCCAAACATTTGGACTACCTATGTTGCAAATGTATTATCTTTTCAATTTACACACGGCATCTATTGCACGTCTGTCCGTCCTGGGAGAGGGATCCCTCCTCTGTTGCTCTCCCTGAGGTTTCTCCCATTTTTCCCTTTAAACTGTGGGTTTTCTTCGGAAGTTTTTCCTTGTACGATGTGAGGGTCTAAGGACAGAGGGTGTCGTATTGTCATACTGATATTCTGTACAAACTGTGAAGTCCACTGAGACAAATGTAACATTTGTGATATTGGGCTATATAAATAAACATTGATTGATTGATTGATTGATTGATTGATCTAACCATCATTGCAGCGAACTATTGGCTCATCTGCCCTCAAACCTATCCATTACATCAATATATTCATCTATTCATCCATCTACCCATATCCTTATCAACCGTCATCCATCCATTTCTCTCAAATAACACAGCCATCATTACTCAGCTATCGGTTCATACATTAATGTATCTACCACTCCATTCCTAAATCATTTATTTATTCAGCCTTCAATCCAACCATCTACCCATCCACCCATTTGTGCATCAATGTATCCCTATAACATCCATCTGGTCATTCATGTATCTATCAATGTATCAACCCATACCGTACGTCATCCATTTACTTAACCAACCATTGATTATATATGCTTTCTCCACGGATGCATAGACACATGTAACCTCCCAACCGTGATGCTTTTCTTTTAAAGAAACATTCCCTGATCTAATAACAATGCTCCCAAACCTTCCACCCGCTCTCTGTTTTTGTATTTAAACTGATCACACACTTCGAGAAACAAATAAGCTCCCTGAAAGACACAAAGTCTGAACTCAGACACACAGCTGATGGACACAACGGCCCTGAGAGTTCCTCTCCAGGGAGCTGTTTCCTCTCTACACCATGAATCAATGTGGATTATAGGAGCTGAGCCGTGACACATTCAGCCGCATGCAGCGCTGAACGCAAGACTGTGCTCTAACAAGGGACTGTGTGTGCGTGTGTGTGTTTGGGGGGGGTGGTGGTAAAAAGTGACTGCAGCACTTTGCTGAAGCTAGATGCCGCAATGGACACATAAATAAGTACTGCACCATTCAAACACACACACACACACACACACACACACACACACACACACACACACACACACACACACACACACACACACACACACACAAACACACACACACACAGAGGCAGGAATCCCCCCCTGTTCAACACGTCCTCACTCTCAAATGACGCCATGATAGGATCTGCTTTCAGTGTTACAAGGTTGTGTTTGGGCAGCAATGTAAAACTTTGATATTGCTTTCAGTCTGTTAACACATTAAACCTGCTCTCAATACAACAAATACAGCAACAAGGGCAAATGTATGGCTGTAAATTGAAATGCAGCCCATGTAGAACAATCATACAAATATGTTGTATGATACATTTATCAGAATAGTTTTATTGCCAGGTATGGTTAACACCTATGAGTTTACTTTGGTGTATAATGGTAGATACATAAACACAGTTAAAAAAATTAAGATGTGAAATAACAGCAAATTATTTAAAAACAAACTATTATACACACTGTTGACGGTTGTGTTGTTTACAAAAATATAAATATAATAAGAATATGCAGAATTACTGATTATAATGTGCATTATTGTGTTGTTTTACTGAGTGACAAACTAACAAGTGATATTCAGATTTGATGTCAACATCACTATAAAACAGTTGCATTTTACTGCAAAGTCAGCAAAAAGCATCATGTTTCCATCTATGGTGTTGAATACAAATTGTTTCCCCACAGTGTTTCATAGAAAGCGTATCTGTTCAGTTCAACAGGCTACAAATAAAATAAAAGTTGTCCAGGTTACTGAAAGGACATCAGTCTGGTCTGTGCACTCCCAAGGGGTGTCCAGCGGCACAGTACACATTTCAATTAAGATAAAACAAGTATCTAAATGCAAACCATAAACATTAATAGAAAAGAAATGCCAAAACAAATTACAGACTTCTAACCTAAATCTCCTTATGGATCAAAAGGGCTGCTCCCACTCGAGATTCTCTGTGCTTAATTCCAAAAGCCAACAAAAGTAAACCATCCTAGGTACTAATCAAGCAGCAAACTGTGGGGTAGAGCCGTGAAGCCAATATGGAAGTGCCACACACTGCAGTTCATATATTGGCCGATAGGCGATGGCTGCAGAAAGGAGCAATTTCCATAGACCCCCATGTTAAAATGCCCAACTTTACAGCAGAAAAAAACATGTTTCTACCCCTCGCTCCATACATTTTTATTATCGATATAGTTAGATTCCACCTTCATGATTATGGATCTGTGAGTGAATTGTTTTCTAACGCGACCCTTTTATTTATATTAGGTCTTAAAGTTTGTGCACACATTAGGGCGTGGTCACGTTGATTGACAGATACGTGCCTCACTGTCAGCTAACAGCAACTTGTCTACTCTGCTAGGCTACAACCATAGAGGCTACAACATTAGTTAGTTGTAGTTACTGTACTTGACCCTTTAGCTGTGTTCGTGGTGATCGTGCCTGTTAGGGAATATTGTTACAAATACCAGATAATTAAAATGTCGTGCTGTGCGCTTGAATGTACTAACAGAACTTCCAAGATGTCTACTTTCAGCTTTTTTCGGTGAGTAAAATGATAATATTATACATGTTAACCCCGTTAGCAGGTGTTTGTGTGCTTGTTAGCTTAGCTTGTTATGTAGCTTATTAGTCAGCTAAGGACATAACCCTTTATACATATATACAGTTTAGTTTATGATTCAGCCTTGTGTAAGACTTTTATACTATATGGCTATGACGCCCATAATGCTAAACGGGAGCAAATGTGAAAAGGGGACCCAATTATCCCAGTGGGGCCGCTGGAGTCCACGCCGCCGAAGCTAACGGGGCTGCAGGAGGCTAGCTCGCTAGCGCGTCCCGGCCATAGGTCCCGGCGGCCGTAGCTAGCCCCCTGGGGCTCCGTTAGCTTTGGCCAGCGGCGGAGTCCGGCGTTATAACTGGAGATCAAGGAATGCATCGAAACGCGGACTTGGTTCGCCTGTAGCCCGCTGTAGTATTAGCTAAATAAATGATGTTGAGCAAGGTTTATTAAGCTGAACACCGCCACAATTATTCTGCTATGTATCGGTACTTATTTTATTAACGTGTGAATGACAAGCATTAAGAATAATACCAAATAGCTCATTATCTTGCAGTTTGTCTGGTTTGATTACGAATGTAACGTTTATATAGTGGAACTACACTGTTTTATCAAAAACCAAAGTGCCACGCAGTGACTTGGTATGCATGTATTTCAGCAGGAAATGTGCAACCTCGATGACATTTACCAACACAGACTATATAGAAATATTTGTAAAAGTTGTTCGTTACTAAGTGAATATGGCATTAACCCTCCTGTTGTCTTCGGGTCAAATCTGACCGATTTACTACTTTCATCAATCATGTTTTAAATTCGATTGCATTAAGGCTTTATGATATCCTTCACAGTACACATTTGAACAATCCAATTATGGATGATTTAGTCAACGTTGTATGCCGGGAACGAGGAGCGGTGACTGCAAGCTGGGTTGTTAGCATAGACCAGGGGTCGGCAACCCCTGGCACGCGGCACCGTAACCAGTGGCACACTAGGAATAAGTGGAATAAGTGTGTAAAAAATATTTAAATTGTATTTTCGGATCCTGAATGAGACCGCCGCCATAGCGCGTCTCCCCGTTACCCGCAGAAGGAAGCCATGCACGCAACGCAGCCCCGCTCTCTTTAACTCCAGGTGACTTTCTGCCGCTTTCCTCCGTGGTGCTTGATCGTTTCACCACAGAGGAAAGCACTTCACTAATTGCAGTAGCCTACCCATAAGGAGCTGTACAAATGCCGCAGTTTTTGCGTGGCCTGTGTATTTAGTTGAAAGCCCAGTGGCGATCTGCTCATCTCTCATCGAAATAATATGCTACAAAGGGGCGCACTGGCCATCTGTGTGTTGAACTTTCCTGTCGGCTCCCAGACCATAGTCGAGGAGGGCAGAAGCCACAAGCTTCAGGTTCAATAACCCACTTTAGCTTAAATGACTGGAGGAGAGGGTGAGCTCTTCTTGGGAGGCCGTTGCATTTATTAAGCTGTTCTTCTGTTTCACAAAATACATCACAGACCTCTGTTTTTCTGCTGCCTCGTTTCACTTCCAGAAACATACACACGTTCCCTCACTGTCGCTCTACCATCCACAAACACGTATGCACAAGCCACACCCTCTCTCTCTCTGTCTCTCTCTTAAAGGGACAGCGATCTCATCTCAGTCTGCATGACCTAATATCATAACATGTGTGCTCTGGAGAATCACAGAACGGACGATCGTCCTTATTATTATGCCATTTAAACCAATTATTTAAATGTGTTGATAAATTCGGCATCATGTAAGTTGCGCTGACAGGTCCACACACTGCTTCCCCGCAGCGAGGCTCCCCCGCCCTCCTGCTCCTCAGTCAACACCCCCCCCCCCCCGTTGATAATTCTCGATCGTTGGCCACACTGATAACAATTTTTATTTTTTAATACATTTTTTTCATATCAAAAAGGTTGCCGACCCCTGGCATAGACTGTGTTGTTAGCATAGGTTGTTAGCTTAATACTGAGCGCATGTTAGCTTAGCTTCTTAGCCGGAGCTAGGTCTGGAACGTCACGCTCGTTGGCAGCAGGTCCGGCCCTGTCCCGCCTCTATGCCCTTATTTGGAGCAGGCTGGAGAAGGCTGGAGTTAGACTCTGACGTCACTGTCGAGCCGTTAGTAGCCGACTCCGCCTACTTAGGGCTTCACGGCAACTCTGCAGAATCCTATGGGTGACGTCACAGACCCTACGTCCATTTATATATACAGTCTATGGTACTAATATAAGGGATGTTACAGACATGCCAGCTAGTTGATAGAAATTGTAATAAAATTCCACAATCCAAAATGTATTGATCAACAAATGAAATAACATTTCTTCCGCCTCAGGGTCAGTAAAATTGTATTTGTATGAAAAAACTAAATAAAATTATTGTCTTGAAAATGCATGTACCACTATTGCGGTAAGCATGTTGTAACTTCCTCTCTGAAGAACCAGCACCTTACCCGTGGGTAGAGAGGTTTTGTGTGCCCTTGATGAACCTGGAGGCTGTGTTGTCTGGAAACCTTGTGTTCCTGGTAGGGTCTCCCATGGCAAATTGGTCTCAGGCAAGGGTACAGACTAAGATTGGTTCAAAAGACTTCATGAAAAAAACAAGAGGAAGTGAGGATACCCCGGCCCGGAGAAGCCCGGGTCCCTTTCTGGAGCCAGGCCCAGAAGGAGGACTCGTCGGCGAGCGTCTGGTGGCCGGGCTTGCCACGGAGCCCGGCCGGGCCCAGCCCGAAAAGGCAACGTGGGCAACACCTCCGCTTCTCCGTTCCGCGGGCCCACCACCTACGGGAAACAGCGATGGGGTCGGGTGCGCTGCCAGAAGGGTGGCAGTGAAAGCGGAGGGTCTCGACGGACCAGACCCGGGCGACAGAAGCTGGCTTTGGAGACGTGGAACGTCACCTCTCTGGGGGGGAAGGAGCCGTAGCTTGTGCGGGAGGTGGAGCGTTACCAGTTGGATCTGGTTGGGCTCACCTCTATGCACAGCGTCGGCTCTGGAACCTTACTTCTGGATAGGGGTTGGACTCTATTCTTCTCCGGAGTTGCTCAAGGTGTGAGGCGCCAGGCGGGTGTGGGGATACTCACAAGTCCCCGGTTGGGTGCTTCGTTGTTGGAGTTTACCCCAGTGGATGAGAGGGTCGCCTCCCTACGCCTGCGGGTTATGGGGGGGAAAACTCTGACTGTTGTGTGTTTATGCACCCAACAGCAGTTCAGAGTATACAGCCTTCTTGGAGACCCTGGAAAGAGTCCTGTATGGGGCTCCTGAAGGGGACTCTTTAATCTTGCTGGGAGACTTCAACGCACATGTGGGCAATGATGGAGACACTTGGAGGGGCGTGATTGGGAG
>CADEHL010001058.1:801794-876794 GCA_902827135.1 Harpagifer antarcticus
TACTCCCCCCTCCCTCAAGGGACGGATCCCAGACGTCCCCAAAACAAAACAAAAAAGTGGGGGTCTGGAGGAGGGACGTATCACTAGGCCACCAAGGTGGGTGGACGGGGTCAGGAGGAGGGACTGAGCTGACCGCCCCAGGGGCACACAACAGAGGACAAGGAAGGATCTCGGGCGGAGCCCGGGGGCAAGGCAGAGTTCAAAAGGGGAACTCGGGCAGACGGCCCGGGGGCAAGGCAGAGTTCAAGCAGGGGTTCTCGGGCGGACGGCCCCGGGGGCAAGGCAGAGTTCAAAAGGGGTTCTCGGGCGGACGGCCCGGGGGCAAGGCAGAGTTCGAGGAGGGGCGAAGACCACAGCTCTCATGGGGACCCGGGCAGGAGCGGTGTTGACCGGACAGTAACCAGAGCCTGGGAACAGGTGTCGGCAAGATTCCCCACGGAAGAGGGACAAGGAGTTGGCAGGACCCCCGGCGAGACATGTGATGTCGAGGCCTCCAACGAAACAGGACATGGGGTTGGCAGGATCCCCGGTAGAAGAGTAGTCGGCGGGGCCTCCAACGGCACATGAGTAGGGACTTGAGTGGGAACTCGAGAGAGGGCTTGAGAGGGAACTCGAGAGGAAACTTGAGAGTTGACTTGAGAGGTGACTTGAAAGGAATCTCGAGAGGGAACTTGAACGGAGACTCGAGAGGTGCCTTGAGAGGGGACCCGATAGGGAACTCGAGAGGGGACTCGAGAGAGGGCTTGAGAGGGAAGTCGAGAGGAGACTCGATAGGGAACTCGAGAGGGGACTCGAGAGGAGACTTGAGAGGGAACTTGAGAGGAGACTCGAGAAGAGACTCGAAAGGGGACCTGAGAAGGAACTTGAGAGGGGACTCGAGAGGGAACTCGAGAGGAGACTAGAGAGGAAACTTGAGATGGGACTCGGGTAGGAACTTGAGAGGAGACTTGAGAGGGGACTTGAGAGGGAACTTGAGAGGGGACTGGAGAGGGGACTGGAGAGGGGACTCGAGAAGGAACTAGAGAAGGGACTTGGGAAGAGACTAGAGGAGGGACTCGAGAGGTGACTTGAGAAGTGTCTTGAAAGGGGACTCGAGATGGGACTCGAGAGGGGACTCGAGAGGTAGCTCGAGAGGAGACTTGAGAGGGGACTGGAGAGGAGACTTGAGAGAGTTGGTTCGCCAACAGAACACGGGGGGCTGGAGTCGGCCGGTATGCTGACAGGACTCGGGGGAGCTGGCGTCGGCTGGAGAGCCAGCAGGAGATGAGGTGCTGGAGTCGGCCGGTATGCTGACAGGACACAGGGAGCTAGTGTCGGACGGACAGCCAACAGGAGACGAGGTGCTGGAGTTGGCCGGTATGCCAACAGGACACGGGGAGCTGGCGTCGGCCGGAGACGAGGGGCTGGAGTCGAAACTATGGCTGCTGGGGCCAGGACTGAGGCTGGAACCATGGCTGCTGGGGCCAGAACTGGGGCCGGAACCATGGCTGCTGGGGCCAGAACTGGGGCCGGAACCATGGCTGCTGGGGCCAGAACTGGGGCTGGAACCATGGCTGCTGGGGCCAGAACTGGGGCTGGAACCATGGCTGCTGGGGCCTGTACTGGAACCGGCCCTCTTCTGCCGAACACTGGACGCTCCCTTCCACCAATCGAAGCAGCAAGCCAGATAGAAGGTAAAATGCTGTAATTCTACCTCCCATTTGTTGGTCGGTTCGTAATGTTACGGTGTGTGAAGTAGGCAGGACTAGTGATGGCAGTTTGACACTGAAGCTTCGAACGGAGCTTCAACCCTGGACTTCCTATTCCATAGAAGCAGTGCTTCGAAGCTTGCTTCAAATCACTTGACATATGACATCCGAAGCAGCAACTGCTTCAAATCACGTGACATGTGACGTCCGAAGCAGCAACTGCTTCATTTCCTGAATTAATCACTTGACTGGTTCGCGGTCCATTCACGCGATTCAATGCACTGCCTCGTCTCGATTCTGACTGGTGGCAGGTTGAAACAGTTTCGAATTTGAGCGCTTCAACACTTTATGACCGCTCTAAACAATGCGCAATGTGTGGGTTGTTGTCGTAGTTTGCGTTGTTGCTGTTGAGTTGTTGTTGGTATTGCATTTGAATTGTAGTATCATTATAGAGCAAGCCAGGAAGAAAGATAGGTCGTTCTGGCTCGGGAAAGACTTCGAAATGTGGAGAAGTTGTGAACAAAAAGACAATTATCAGTAATATAAAAACAGTTCAATATTTTAAGGAATAGATAGCCCAGTGGGTAGAGACGGTGGCCCGAATGCGGTGTGTCCTCCGCCCAGCTGGTTCAAAGCCTGGTATGGATGAACTTTTAATCATTGCTTTTCAACTTTAATACTTTAATGACTGATAAAAGGCCCTCTCCGCCCAAAGAAATGTCCAGCACTCTCTAGTCTCTTCTCAATAACCCAATAATCAATCTTTAATTGCAAATAGAACATGATATTCAGTCTTAGTGTGTGTGTGCATCGAATATTTTTCAAGGCAAAGATACGTTAAACCCACTGCAGCCTTGCACTTCGCCAGGAGAGGTCGCTGTAACTGAAGCTTCGAGAAATTAACTTATTTCCGACACAATTGTCCAAGTGGTTCGATGCTTCATTCAAAGCTTCATTTTGCCATCACTAGGCAGGACCCAAATGCAGATATAAACTGAAAAACTCCTTTATTTCAAGGCTAGGCGCAGATAAACAAAGACAAAACAGAACACTCACCGAAGAACTAGTCATGACACAAGACGAACCGACAAAGACAGACAAAAAAAACAGAACTTAAATACACACAAGACTAATCACACAAACAAGACACAGGTGAGGAGGGAGGAGAAAACACAGGGACACCAGGTGAACACAATCGGGTAAATTCGACACACCAGGGAAACTATCGACAGATAACCACAGACAGATTTAAACAAGACAAAACACAGACAGAAACAGGCAAGAACGGAGGTGAAGACCTTTCAAAATAAAACATGAAACAAAAGACAGAAAAAAGACAAGACAAAATACAATACAGACAGATCGTGACAAAAAGGGTTAAATTAATAATCTTTGTTCTCAAAGTAATGATACACCTGTGAGTTGGATGTAGAAAAGTCAGAATCAATATTGATGTTTTTTCAGATTGATCATAGTAAAAAACTGTAAATTATAGTGTCCGTCCAACAATTCTTTTTTACTTATAGTGAAAACTACCCTTGGATGATGGATTAGTAGACTAAAAGCTTTAGGAATCCAAAGTACAACATATAATAAGTACCCTATATCAGGATTGATGCAAAACAAGTGAAATTTGACCTTTTTAGAGAGATTTAGCAAAAAAGAAAACACTTCTGTGGTCATTTGGGTGGATTTTCCATATCTCTGGCCCCCCTTGGTCGATTTTGATGAATGAAATCTCTTTGTAATCGCTAGAGTCAATGGAATCGAGGGACAGTTCTACACACACAAACACTTTACCAATTAAGGAGTGAGAGTGACGCGTGGCCAAAACCGGAAGCTGCATACACTCTGTTGGCTACCAATAGCAGCTAACTTTTTTTCTCCGATCTTTACATAAAAATGAAATTATGGATTATAAATAACTTTTTCAAAGCAACAGACACCTTATTAACCTACTGATCAACCGATTCATCGGCTTTTTTTCTCGTTTTAATGCCGTTGAACACATCTTTTGATCAGATTGACAGCTACGGTGAGACGATCTCCCGTAAAAGCTCCGTAAAGATAAGTGTTGTGATGTCTGTGTTTTGTTTTGGTAAAAATGGTTCATATCTTCATTTAGCTGAGATTCTTCCCGTTAATCTGGTGCTACACATAAATAGTTTCATAAATGTTAAGAAGCCCTGAGACATAGTCTCGAAAAACGTTGGGGGGCCCCCCTGTGGGCTTAAGGAGAAACCTGCCTTTCATTAAGCAAATGTATGTGGTAGTGTATAAAAAACAATGTTAAGCTCACACAATATTTTATGAACCAATGGGTTTTTACTGACAATAAAAAAGTAAAAAATTATTTTAAATTAAGGCTGTGATTAGGAACTGAAATAGTTGTTAATATGGTTTCACTCGAGAATTGTCACGATCTGTCCGTGTTGTGTTTTGTCTTGTCTTTTTCGTTCTTTGGTTTCCTGTTTTATTTTGTAAAGTGTTCACCCCCCGTTCCTGCCTGTTGCAATCTGTCTGTGGTTCCCTGTCAGTTTCCCTGGTGTGTCTAATTTACCCGATTGTGTTCACCTGGTGTCCCTGTGTTTTCTCCTCCCTCCTCACCTGTGTCTTGTTTGTGTGATTAGTCTTGTGTGTATTTAAGTTCTGGTTTTTCTGTCTGTCTTTGTCGGTTCGTCTTGTGTCATGACCTGGTCTTCGGTGAGTGTTCTGTTCTGTCTTTGTGATTAATTTAGCCTTGAAATAAAGGAGTAATTTTTGTCACTATAATCTGCATTTGGGTCCTGCTTCCTACACACACCGTAACATTACGAACCGACCAAATATGGACCCAGCAGATGATCCTTTTGAAAGGGAGCTGCTTTCATTCACCTACTTGCTGGCTTGCAGCTATGGTGAATGGAGGGGAGCGTCCGGGGTTCAGCAGCGAGAGGCAGCTCTGGCAGAGGCTCGCCAGATGGCTAAGGAGAAGCCAGGCTTGGTGAAATTCTTACCTGGCTGGATTTTGGATTTCCTCTCGGTGTGTTATCCCCTGCCTGCTAGCCCCAGGCATGCTAACTCCATGTCTCCCAATTCCCAACCTGGCACCATACGCCTTGGTGGGTTCCGCCTGAAGTCAACCCGTGCTTCTGCCCCAGTTCCTGCTCCTGTCCAGGAGTTGTATTGCGGAACTCGTCTGGCTTATGGAGGTCCACGGAGTATTCAGGCGGCTGCTAAGAGGAGTCGTCGCAAGGCCAGGTTAGCCCGAGCCCCAGCAGCCATGGTTCCGGCTACAGAACCGGCCCACACAGCGATGGTTCCGGCCCCAGTTCTGGCCCCAGCAGCCATGATTCCAGCCCCAGTACAGGCCCCAGCAGCCATGGCTTCATGCTCCAGTACTGGCCCACGCAGCTTTAATTCCATACTCCATTACCTGTCTTACACAGCCAGGGTCCAGGCTTCCGCTCCGCGCCCAACAGCCAGGGTTCCAGCCCCAGTTCTGGCCCCAGCAGCCATGGTTCCGGCCCCAGTTCCAGCCATAGTTCCGGCTCAAGTACCAGCCCCATCAGTCATGGCCCCGACTCCAGCTCCTCGTCACCGGCCGACTCCAGCACCTCGTCTCTTGTTGGCTCCCCAGCCAACACCAGCTCCCCGTGTCCTGTCGGCGTACCGGCCGACTCCAGCACCTCGTCTCTTGTTGGCTCCCCAGCCAACACCAGCTCCCCGTGTCCTGTCGGCGTACCGGCCGACTCCAGCACCTCGTCTGCTGCTGGCTCTCCAGCCGACGCCAGCTCCTCGAGTCCTGTCAGCATACCGGCCGACTCCAGCACCCCGTGTTCTGTTGGCGAACCAACTCTCTCAAGTCTCCCCTCCAGACACTTCTCAAGTCCCCTCTCGAGTCACCTCTCAAGTTCCTACCCGAGTCCCCTCTCAAGTTTCCCCTCAGGTCTCCTCTCGAGTTCCCTCTCAAGTCCCCTCTCAGGTCCCCTCTCGAGTTACCTCTCGAGTCACCTCTCGAGTCCCCTCTCCAGTCCCCTCTCGAGTCCCCTCTCGAGTCACCTCTCAAGTCAACTCTCCAGTTCCTTCTCGAGTCCCCTCTCCAGTCACCTCTCGAGTCCCCTATCGAGTCACCTCTCCAGTCAACTCTCCAGTTTCCTCTCGAGTTCCCTCTCAAGCCCTCTCTCGAGTCCCCACTCAAGCCCCTACTCATGTGCCGTTGGAGGTCCCGCTGGGGGTCCTGCCAACCCTTTGTCCTGTCTCGTTGGAGGCCCCGCCGACTACTCTCCTGCCGGGGGTCCTGCCAACCCCATGTCCTGCACCGTTGGAGGTTCCGCTGGGGGTCCTGCCAACCCTTTGTCCTGTCTCGTTGGAGGCCCCGCCGACTACTCTCCTGCCGGGGGTCCTGCCAACCCCATGTCCTGTGCCGTTGGAGGTCCCGCCGACTACTCTCCTGACGGGGGTCCTGCCAACCCTTTGTCCTGTCTCGTTGGAGGCCCCGCCGACTACTCTCCTGCCGGGGGTCCTGCCAACCCTGTGTCCTGTCCCGTTGGAGGCCCCGCCGACTACTCTCCTGCCGGGGGTCCTGCCAACCCCATGTCCTGTGCCGTTGGAGGTCCCGCCGACTACTCTCCTGCCGGGGGTCCTGCCAACCCTTTGTCCTGTCCCGTTGGAGGCCCCGCCGACTACTCTCCTGCCGGGGGTCCTGCCAACCCCATGTCCTGTGCCGTTGGAGGTCCCGCAGACTAGTCTTCTGCCGGGGGTCCTGCCAACCCCATGTCCTGTACCGTTGGAGGTTCCGCTGGGGGTCCTGCCAACCCCATGTCCTGTCCCGTTGGAGGTCCCGCCGTCTACTCTCCTGCCGGGGGTCCTGCCAACCCCATGTCCTGTCCAGTTGGAGGTCCCGCCGACTACTCTCCTGCCGGGGGTCCTGCCAACCCTATGTCCTGTCCCGTTGGAGGTCCCGCCGTCTACTCTCCTGCCGGGGGTCCTGCCAAACCTGTGTCCTGTGCCGTTGGAGGTCCCGCCGTCTACTCTCCTGCCGGGGGTCCTGCCAATCCTATGTCCTGTGCTGTTGGAGGCCCCGCCGACAACTCTCCTGCCGGGGGTCCTGCCAACCCTGTGTCCTGTCCTGTTGGAGGCCCCGCCGACTACTCTCCTGCCGGGGGTCCTGCCAACCCTTTGTCCTGTCTCGTTGGAGGTCCCGCCAACCACTCTCCTGCTGGGGGTCCTGCCAACTCCTGGTCCTCTTCCGTGGGGGATCCTGCCGAAGCCTGTCCCGCCGGCTCCGGTTCCTGTCCGGCCGACACCAGGTCCTGCCCGGCCTCCGGAGCTGTCTGGTCTTCGCCCTCGATCCCGACCCTCTGTGAGCCGCGGTCTTCGCCCGCGGGCCCGGCCCCCTGACTCTTCCTGCCGCTGCCCTCGTCCTCGAGCCCGGCCCCCTGACTCTTCCTGCCGCTGCCTTCGCCCTCATGCTCGGCCTCCTGAGTTCGCCCGCTGTGGCCTTCGCCCCACCTTGGACTCTGCCTTGCCCCCGGGCCGTCCGCCCGAGTCCCCCTTCTCGGCTTCTGCCTTGCCCCCGGGCCGTCCGCCCGAGTCCCCCTTCTCGGCTTCTGCCTTGCCCCCGGGCCGTCCGCCCGAGATCCCTTCCTGGTCCTCTACTGTGCTCCTGGGCGGTCAGCTTAGTCCCGTCCTCCGGACCCCCTCCACCCACCCTGCTTGAGGTTTTGGACTTTTGTTTTTTTTGGGGACGTCTGGGATCCGTCCCTTGAGGGGGGGGGTACTGTCACGATCTGTCCGTGTTGTGTTTTGTCTTGTCTTTTTCGTTCTTTGGTTTCCTGTTTTATTTTGTAAAGTGTTCACCCCCCGTTCCTGCCTGTTGCAATCTGTCTGTGGTTCCCTGTCAGTTTCCCTGGTGTGTCTAATTTACCCGATTGTGTTCACCTGGTGTCCCTGTGTTTTCTCCTCCCTCCTCACCTGTGTCTTGTTTGTGTGATTAGTCTTGTGTGTATTTAAGTTCTGGTTTTTCTGTCTGTCTTTGTCGGTTCGTCTTGTGTCATGACCTGGTCTTCGGTGAGTGTTCTGTTCTGTCTTTGTGATTAATTTAGCCTTGAAATAAAGGAGTCATTTTTGTCACTATAATCTGCATTTGGGTCCTGCTTCCTACACACACCGTAACAAGAATGTTTTCACCTCAGTAATATATATTTCTTTATTTTAAATTGTTTTGTAACATTGTAATCCTTCTAGTAATCACATTTTTGTATAGATGCAACAGTAGCTGATTATGTCTTTTTTATATGTAACTGTAAGGGAATTACCTTTTTGTGTTTCTGATTATGTTATCCCATTACATGTTGGGTCAGTGCATGTATGTGTGAACTATTATCTCTTCTGTATATTGCAAATATTCTTGAAGCCTCGTGCTTTGAAGTTTTGCATATTCCAGCACAAAATTGTTGTGCTCTATCATATAAAAAAACGAATATATTGTACACATTAATAAGGTATCTAAACGTTTTGTCTGACTTTTGCAGTACTTTATTACAGTGGTTTTATTTGTATTATCCAAACATCCATATATATTGTATAGCACCAAAAAGATTACACAAAATCCTTATGTAAACAACTACTTGGCAATAAACCTGATTCTGAGAATAATATCTGTATTAATGTTGGATTAATTTGCACTTCATCATCATAATGATAAACTCTGTTTATATGCCACCTGAAATGTACTGGAATATGTTTAATACACACAGAGAATTAAATGGACCAAAAAAGTAACTAGGAACATAAAGAAATACAGAGTAAAAAAAGTGAAAAGAAATACGAATCTATCAATTAAAAAAGAAAACCAGAAAAAGTTTTTGAAAGTCATTTAAAAGACCATACGGAGATTGCAGCCCTGCACCTCTGAAGCAAAGTGTCAGTTAAGCATTTTCCTGAAATGAGCTCTGCTTGTCTCTGTGGTATTTAGTGCTTGGCACACTCTGCACAGGTGAGAGGTTCATTAAAATAAAGCAAAACAATGTTTACATGAACAATCTGCACTCAAGTGTTCATTAGAGCCTTAATAGTAAAGTGTTGGACTAAACAACTAAGACCCCGAGGACCTAGCTTTTCCCACAGACTGTAAGTATATTCATGTCAATCCCATTTGCTTTATTTTAAATGCCCCTAGGCTCAATTCTCACAAAACATAATATTCCCTTCCACTGCTACGCCGACGATGTACAGATATATCTCCCTCTCGAAGCAAGTGTCACACACTCATTACAACAGTTGATGGACTGCTTAACTGAGATAAAATCCTGGCTGAGCAAAAACTTTCTAAACCTCAACGAAAGCAAGACTGAGGTCATCTTTTTTGGACCCCAACCTCCAGCCTCCCAGGTTGATATTCTGGGCTCCCTCCAACAAAACATCCTCCCCTCGGTCACGAACCTTGGGGTGACCTTCTCCAGTACTTTTAAATTCGACAAGCAGGTCAGCAGCGTAGTCAAATCCTGCTTTTTTAAAATAAGACTTTTGGCCAAAACCAAGTCGTATTTATCTTTTAAAGACCTGGAAAGGGTTATTAACGCCTTTGTGACCTCGAGACTGGACTACTGCAATGCTCTGTATATGGGTATGGACCAGGCATCAATTAAACGCCTGCAGCTAGTCCAGAACGCAGCTGCACGTTTGCTGACTGGCCATAAAAAGCGTGACCACATCACCCCAATTCTGGCCTCACTGCACTGGCTTCCAGTTCGGTTCAGAATTGATTTTAAAATCCTTTTATTTGTTTTTAAAGCACTAAATGGGCTGGCTCCGGCCTATATAGCTGAACTCCTCCAGCGCTACACCCCAGCCAGAGCTTTAAGGTCTGCTGACCATCTGCTGCTGGTAGTGCCCAAGACCAGGCTCAAAACCCGAGGGCACCGAGCCTTCGCAGCAGCTGGCCCCAGGCTCTGGAACACTCTGCCCCTCCACGTGAGGTCGGCCCAGACCCTAGGGGTTTTTAAATCCTCACTAAAGACTCACTTCTTCTCTCTGGCCTTCTAGTCTGAGCGGAGCACGACTCCTGACTATTCCCTGTGTTTGCTATATATCTGTTGTAAATTATTGTCTTTTATTGTGATTATAAGTGTTTTTTATTACTTGTACAGCACTTTGGCTCGACCAAAAATCGCTTTTAAATGTGCTATATAAATAAAACCTGATTTGATTTGATTTGATTTGATTTAAATGGTTAAAAGGGCAGCCCTGATTGAGCGAGGCTGTGTCAGTTTCACCTGCTGGACGTTAATCAGACTGATCCGCAGCAGCTGCAGTTCATTTACACTAATTAGTGAGGAGAGTGAGGAGTGAGCCTTTCCCAGGTTCATGTCTGTTCTTCATCTTTCTCTGAGTGTTCAACATGCCTTTTTCTGCAGCTAAAAGTGAGTACCTCAATCAATCAATCAATCAATGTGTATTTATTTATATAGCCCAATATCATAAATGTTACATTTGTCTCAGTGGTGTTCACAGTTTGTACAGAATTTCAGTATGACAATACGACACCCTCTGTCCTTAGACCCTCACATTGTACAAGGAAAAACTTCCAGAGAAAACCCACAGTTTAAAGGGAAAAATGGGAGAAACCTCAGGGAGAGCAACAGAGGAGAGATCCCTCTCCCAGGACGGACAGACGTGCAATAGATGCCGTATGTAAATTGAAAGATAATACATTTGCAACATAGGTAGTCCAAATGTTTGGAAATGCATGTGTGTATAATAGGAAGATGAATCCACGAGGAATCCATCCAGGGCTCGCAATCCAGGACACAGGACCGCAGGATCATCCATGACTCCGGATCCTGGCGTATATAGACACCAAAAAGAAAGACATTTGGGGAAGCTGGGTTAATCGGAACATGAGGGTACACAGGTATAGACAGAGAGAAGGAAGAAGTAAGATGTCCCCCGACAAACTAAGCCTATATCAGCAAAACTAGGGGCTGAATCTAATCAGCCCTAACTATAAGCTTTATCAAAAAGGAAGGTCTTAAGCACACTCTTAAAAATGGATAGGGTGTCTGCCGCCCGAACACAAACTGGAAGCTGATTCCACAAATGTGGAGCTTGATAAGAAAAGGCTCTGGCTCCCATTGTACTTTTAGAGACTCTAGGAACAACCAACAACCCTGCATTCTTGGAACGCAATGCCCTAATAGGACAGGGTATAATGAGTTCTTTAAGGTAAGATGGCGCCTGCCCATTAAGGGCTTTGTAGGCGAGAAGAAGAGGCGGAGGCTCCACAACCTGTCAGCGCCAGATCGTTGTTTAACCCACAGTGGTAAAACTCTCAGCCTTCTTAGCCTTCTTAGCATTACTAGCTATTTCCTCAACACTGAATGTTCTTCTTACGTGTTTCTTCTTGTGCTCCAGGATCACTCTCCGGCAGCCGTGTTATTATCACCAGCCGCCACCAGCCGCCATTCCAGCCGGATTATTCTCTATGCTCCTCCACCTCAAATAAAACCTTTTTTTCCAACACTCTGCCGTGTCCTGCATTTGGGTCCTCTCGGATATCGTAACAGGGTCGGCTCAAGAACAAATCGAATGGGGGGGGAAATCATTTACCACTTCCGCCAACAACCAACACACAAACACCAACGCAACTTCAATTTAAAAAGAACATGCTGTAAAGTCTATTGTCTTTCACACACAGGGTGTAGTGCTATGACTTGTGCATACATGCACGGTTGTGGCACGCCCACCAAAACAGAAACATATGGACATAGGCCACCATATAAAAAGTTTGCAAATGTATTTAGTATCCTATCCATGTGAAAATGTTTTAAGTGTGGGGTGTACCTCATCTCCTCTAGGGGCGTCTGGGGGCATGCTCCCCCGGGAAGATTTTTTTTAAATATTGAAGTTAAAACATCAATCTGGTGCACTTTGAGAGCAAAATTAAGAGATCTATGGATACATCTCTCAACATCCATATGAAACAGAACTGTAAACATATGTACTTTTTCTCGATGGCTTTAATCAGTATAACAGATGAACAGATCGCCACTGGGCTTTCATCTAAACACACAGCCACGTAATGATAACAAAACAAAGGTCGGGGGTCATTGGTCAAGCAACACACCAATCAGAGAGCAGCAGTGAGCACACCTCAGGCTGTGTTTTATATTTGTATTCTTTATTTCTGATTTATTTTACACAAAAAACTTTTAGTAGAAACGTTTTCACTTATATGATTAAAAAAAAAAATAACGGCAAAGTGGCAAGGCTTGCCCGCCCTGCGATGGGGGGGCACAGTGACTCAATTGGGGGGGCATGACCCGCGAATGACCCCCCATGACGCCGACCCTGGATACAAGCTTCTCAAAAAACTTCCGGGATTACTCGACACACGCTCCGAAGCCTCGGCGCAATACGTAACATCACTAATTTGAACCCCCTTTCTGTAATTATTATCTTCACTAATGCTATGACTACATGTGAGATATTAGTGCTTTGGTTTATTTAATGGGGTGCTTCAACTCAAATGTGTTGAATCCACATGTAGCTGTAGTACAAGAAATCGTTTCTAAAATGCAGTATAGGTCTAAGCTACTACTAGCGTTAGCATGCTATAGGCTACCTGGCCTATAACCTGCAGTAGTATCTTCTCATTCAGAAGAATTAAGAAAAGTCCCCCTTAAAGACAAGGACACAGTCGTACTTTTTGCTAACGTTAGCAGCTAATATGCTTAATAAAACAGGATTACCCTATTTACTTCAGCATAACTCTTCATTTAAAAATAATACTGTTTCAATATCAGCATGTTTTGTGAATTTTATTTCGTTGATTACTAAAGACTATGAATTTAGTCACACATATTCATTCCTTAGGACAGTGGTTCTCAAACTTTTTCTGTCAAGACCCCCCTTTGGAGAAAAAAAAAAGTCGGGTCCCCCCAACACAAGTCAGGCTCAGTGGCGGCACCAGAGATTTATTTTGGGGGTGCTGTGGGGTAGCTTGATGTTTCATAGAGGGTGCTCAAACATTTAGGGTTTCCCATTAATGTCCCGGGCGCTACAGTGGAATTTTCTACTGCAACAATCCCCAAGCATATACACAATGTACCCGCAACTGTTACAATGAAGGCTCGATAATCAGCTTATGGCATATAGGTATAAGCAGGGGTAAAGTGCTGTTTTTATAGGTGGTGTGTGGACCTCACATAGGGGGGTCCGGGGGCAAGCTCCCCCGGGAAGATTTATTTTTAAATATTGAAGTTAAAAGCATCAATCTGGTGCACTTTGAGAACAAAATGAAGAGATCTATGGATACCTCTCTCAACACCCATTTGAAACAGAACTGTAAACAGATTTACTTTTTCTTTATGGATATTTTACAAATCACCCTTTTAAACTTTATTCTTTTTTTACTGTCATATAGTATTTCATACCTGTTTTTCATTTATGCTCTTATTTTTTTATAACTATAATGATCATATAAACGTGTGCCTCGGAAATAATTGTTTACATTAATGGTGACCAAAACGTTTGAGACCCACTGAGATAACACTGAGAGTCCTTTAACTCACTGAGTCTCTCAGTCTGACAGGAGAGGACTCTCCTCCACCTTGTTGTGGAAAAAGCTCCTTACTGTATATCCGTTTGCGTAGCTCGCTAGTACCGTGCACTCTCTCTCGCGCACGCACACAAAATGGCTCGTTCCACACACACGGAGCCGAGCTTTAATGAAACACAGAGACCCAGACGTAATAGTACTGTACTGTATCATATTATTTTCGAATCAAGAATTTTTCAAATTATGATTTTTTTTTTTTTTTTTATAACCATTTTTCCTCCTGGTCTCTCGCGCCCCCCACCTTTGGAACCACTGCCTTAGGAGTTTATTTGGATTATAAATCTAATTTGCACCGACTATAGACTGTTTGCTCACAAATGTGGCTTAAGTTACACGTGTTATTTGGATATAGTCATGTAGTGGGCAGACTAAACTGTTTATACACTGAACACAAATATAAATGCAACACTTTTATTTTTGCTCCCATTTTTCATGAGATGAACTCAAAGATCTAAAACATTTTCTATATACACAACATAACCATTTCTCTCAAATATTGTTCGCAAATCTGAAAAAATCTGTGATAGAGCACTTCTCCTTTGCCGAGATAATCCATCCCACGTCACAGGTGTGGCATATCAAGATGCTGATTAGACAGCATGATTATTGCACAGGTGTGCCTTAGGCTGGCCACAATAAAAGGTCACTCTGAAACGTGCAGTTTTGCTTTATTGGGGGGGTCTGGGGGGGTCCGAAAACCAGTCAGTATCTGGTGTGACCACCATTTGCCACACGCAGTGCAACACATCTCCTTCGCATAAGGTTGATCAGGTTGTTGATTGTGGCCTGTGGAATGTTGGTCCACTCCTCTTTAATGGCTGTGCGAAGTTGCTGGATATTGGCAGGAACTGGAACACGCTGTCGTATACGCCGATCCAGAGCATCTCAAACATGCTCAATGGGTGACATGTCCGGTGAGTATGCTGGCCATGCAAGAACTGGGATGTTTTCAGCCTCCAGGAATTGTGTACAGATCCTTGCAACATGGGGCCGTGCATTATCATGCTGCAACATGAGGTGATGGTCGTGGATAAATGGCACAACAATGGGCCTCAGGATCTCGTCACGGTATCTCTGTGCATTCACAATGCCATCAATAAAATGCACCTGTGTTCGTCGTCCATAACATACGCCTGCCCAAACCATAACCCCACCACCACCATGGGCCACTCGATTCACAACATTGACATCAGAAAACCGCTCACCCACACGACGCCACACACGCTATCTGCCATCTGCCCTGAACAGTGAAAACCGGGATTCATCCGTGAAGAGAACACCTCTCCAACGTGCCAGACGCCATCGAATGTGAGCATTTGCCCACTCAAGTCGGTTACGACGACGAACCGGAGTCAGGTCGAGACCCCGATGAGGACGACGAGCATGCAAATGAGCTTCCCTGAGACGGTTTCTGACAGTTTGTGCAGAAATTCTTTGGTTATGCAAACCGATTGTTGCAGCAGCTGTCCGAGTGGCTGGTCTCAGACGATCTTGGAGGTGAACATGCTGGATGTGGAGGTCCTGGGCTGGTGTGGTTACACGTGGTCTGCGCATAGTAAAAATGTACCGCATAATAAACAAAATGGCGCAGATTTTTAAAAGGGCGCATATTTATTAAAAGGGCACATAATCCCCGCATTTTTTCACACAAAGTTGAGGGGAAAAAAAGTTAACTCGTCTTGACGTGAAGTAGTGATGAGGATGATGATGATGCGACGTCATCAGCTCGCGCATCACAGAAGGTAAACAACACTGTAGAGTGAACTTGTGGAACTCACACGAGAGAGAAAACACCAAGATGAAAAAATCGAATCCATCTCATTTACCGACGAACATTTCTGAAAAGACCGGGCAAAGCAGTACCCCGATGTCAGAAAAGACCGGGCAAAGCAGTACCCCGATGTCTTGCACGAAAGTGGGGGGAAACTATTCTGCACCCCGTGCAACTGTGTGTTGGAGCATAAGAGAAAATCCACGGCTTTCTGCTGCTGCGGACAAGAAAGCCAAACAACTCACGTTCACCGAGGCATCAACCTCCAAAACCCTTTCGAGGGCTACAAGAAATGAGGTGAGTAGCCTACAAGATTGAAGCTGGTCAGATAACGAACGAGTAAATGAAAACAGAATGAGGCGGAGAAGTGTGTGTGTGTGTGTGTGTGTGTGTGTGTGTGTGTGTGTGTGTGTGTGTGTGTGTGTGTGTGTGTGTGTGTGTGTGTGTGTTTGTCTGTGAGAGAGTGTGATTAAAATAGCCCAATTGCTTTTACAATAAATAAAGGGGTTTAACATTAGTGGCAGGTTGTGTGTGAGAGAGAATAAATAAGACAGCCCAATATTTAAAAAAATAAATCTTTACGCATATTTAGCATATTTCGCAACTTTCTGCATATTTCGCAACTTTACGCATATTTCGCAACTTCCCGCATTTCACCGCATAACATCACATAAAAACCCTGCATGTTTAATCGCATAATCAAGGATTATAGCCTGCATAATCAAGGATTTTTGCCCGCGTTTTTTTGGAGGGTCTATATAGTGTTCCTTCTAACTCCATAAACAACCACATATTAAGAAAAACAAATAGCAAAATACCTCTCATTCTGGGAAGGCTTTTAATTTGAAACATGTGTTGAGTTGTGATTGAAAAAACAGCAACTGGTAGAGGGAAATTGAAAACATTTTTATTTGCATGAAAACTAAAACGTTAGGTATTAAAATCATTGTTACAGAGCAGTCTATGAAAATAGCATGGATATAATGAGTCTATAACGCCAACATTTAGTGATTTCACGATGTAGACATGTTGACACAGAACACACAGTCCTGCACTCTGTGATTTTGATTTGTTGTGGCACAGATTTTACCGCTGGTTGCCAGACAGATGGCATCCAGCGTGAGCAGGAGGTGGAAACGTAGTTGCCCTTAACTGCACGTACTGTAAGACGTCCACATGATGAGTCTCTGAATGTAAGAAGATGCTGAGTCAGATGTACCACATGTCAACACCTTCCTCATTTTTCTTTAAGTGTGATGACACATGGCTGACGGTGTTTTTATAAATATCTAGAAGAAGAAAGTCGAAGACAAACAGGATTTTCCAACAAGTCCTCCAACTCTTACGACCAAATAGGTCGATTGTTCAGCAGCTTATTACGACCTATCGTCACGTTTTAAAGTTTAGCACCTCTAGTGGTCGTGTAAGACACTACCATTTGTGGCAATTGCAAACGCTCCGGAGGGTCGTATATTCACAAATAACCCTCTCTGGAAAATCCTAAATTGTAGAATAGTTTGGCCATTAAAATGCTTTTTGATTTGATTTCTAGCGAGAAGTGTATATTGTACTTTTAGAATCCACGTCCATTGGATGTGTAGGATCTATAGTTATATATATATAGTAGATAGATATTACGAAGATTATTTGAGGTCTCGCCAGGAGAACGTGTATGTCTTTCCCACAATGTAAAGTTAGCGTCAACCCTCACCGGGTGAAAACAGTATTTCCAGTCTCGAAGTTTTCATAATAAAACCGTATTCCCCTCACTGTCAAATGATTTTAAAGCTATATTTGCCATACTCATCCACACATCAGTTTATCCTTGTTAATTACACAACATTAATTGGTTTAAATTGTCCAATGCTTTTGTGTTTTTCCCATAGATTTTTCCCTTTCGATTCTGAGAGACACATTTCTTTTTTCAGAGGTTTTGATAGGCTAAAACATCGAACTACCCATAATCCTCAGCTATCGTTGAAGCTCGGTGATTGGATGTTTTAGCCGTAATGCACTTTAGGATATGGTGTTTATGCGATGTGAAATCTGAAAACATTTTAAAAAATAATAATAATACTTTGTTTCGAGTGTGCTTTTTTCTTTGAAAGTCATCACATAACGGCATTGTAATACACGGTTCGGCTGCATTAAATATTACACATCTGCCGTAGTTATTTATTTATAGAGCCCTGATTAAAAAACCTTTGGACCAAACCAAACTGGAAGAAATGCCGCCGAAACTGAATATGTGACGTGGATCATAAATATATCAGCAATTAAACAACATCTTCAATTTCTCCTCACACAATACGTCTCCGTGCAGTATCAATAGTAATTCGGCTGACTTTTATATTTGATCCAATTGGTAGATAGGTTATATTTACACCATAACGGTGCACAGCTGATAGAAAAGGACTTGTAGTTTTTAAAGATATTACTGATTTTCTTTGAATATAAGAATGTAAATACTGAGTTGAGAGAATAGTCAGGGGTTTTGGGTTATGGGAGACATATCTATGAAATCAGAATTTCAATAGCTTACCATTAAATTATGGATATACCTCAGATATTAATGTGTAGATCTACAATATGTGAAATAATATAGCAATATCCTGTAAAATGATGTGAAAACATGAATAAAACTACACATCTTCAGATGTTATACATACATAAGTGTCCTACACTAATAATACAAAGTTATTATGGCATTGTATACTGTGTGTTATTTGCAACATCTTCATGAAGTATAATTTATTATTTATTTATTGAACCCGCACCGCCTAGTGGTTAAAGCACGTTATTGAATTTTTGTATTGAATATGTTATATTTGATGAAAACATTTAAATATTAAGAACCTACATACAAAATAGGAGGAAATTAGATGGTCAATGATAAAAATATAGAATAGAAAATATCAAGAAGATACTGTAGTGATCTCTACAATAAAACAGTTTAGTGCAGGACGTCCAAAGATATTAACAGGAGGATGTGCAAAACAGACAAACTAATAAGGCTTTATTTAAACATTAAAGAATACTTTGAGTTAAGGTCTTCTTTTAAATAATAAAACAACTTTTTGAGGTATCTACAGATAAATATTAAGCCTGACAAAGTACTTAACGTCCAATATATTGCACAGTTTATTTTGGCACTTGACAATCACCTTCCCTGAATTTGACTAATGTGTACCTAAAGTCTGATTTAAGGGTTGTTTATATTTCACATCATTAATCAGAATCTGCAAAGTAACTAAAATAAATGTAGTGGAGTAAAAATACCAGGTTAACCTCTGAATTGTAGTGGAGTAGAACAAAGTATAATACATTGCATGTTGTACATGCTGCTACTGCCATATTTGCAAAATGTGCCTCTGAAGCTTGACAAGTGCATGTTTCAGGCTTATCAATTAACAACAGGAGGGGTCACAGACATAAGACCATGCTATTAAATAAAGCTCTTCTGACCTTAGCTGTCATGTGAGTATATTAATGCTGCCCATTATGGACACAAGCAATTTTCACCCATTTATTAATTATATGTTTTAAATTTGATAACACCAGTGTACACAGTTTAATACTGGCAACCTCTAATTATGGGAAATACGAAAACATCTTTTAAAACTACATTTCCCGGTAGAGACGTGCCATAGACATGGACGCTTTGGGGAAAGACGTAGTATATTAACATTCTCCTGAGGAGACCTCAAATCATCTTCGTAATATCTATCAAACTATAGATCCTACACATCCACTGAACGTGGATTCTAAAAGTACAATATACACTTCTCGCTAGAAATCAAATCAAAAAGCATTTTAATGGCCAAACTATTCTACAATTTAGGATTTTCTAGAGAGGGTTATTTGTAAATATACGACCCTCCGGAGCGTTTGCAATCAACAGGAGCATATGCCGCAAATTGTTGTTTCTTACACGACCACTAGAGGTGCTAAACTTTAAAACGTGACTATAGGTCGTAATAAGCTGCTGAACAATCTACCTATTTGGTCATTTTTTGGAGGAGGACAGGCTGGGATTTTCCGTTATGGAAGCTGGAGGTTGTTTAAATTATTACTGCAGCTTGTGGGATTCCTCTTTTTGCACAACTTGAATTCACATTCAAGATGACAAACATAAACCTGGAGTTTTGATTAATCAAATGTCTGGCAGCACGTGGAGGAAGTGTCGAAGTGCTAAAAAGTAATGTTTGCTATCAAGGCTACAGCGTCTACTGATGACACTGAGGTCATTTATCTAGTAGTTTTGGGATGTTGAGTGTTTTATTTGTAACCTGTTACAACTGGGGCTGTCAACGTTAGCGTCTTAACACATGCGATTAATCGTACTCCTCCATCATCAACAACAGTACTGGAAACTCCAAGCAACTCTTCTCCACCATAAACCACCTCCTCAAACCCCAAAGTCCTCTACACTCCGACTCCACTGAGAAGCAGTGTTGCAACTTTGCCGCCTTCTTCATAAACAAAGTTGACACCATCCGCTCCATCCTCTCTAGCCCCTCTGCACCTCCAGTTCCAACTGCTGACCCACAGCCTGGGACAACCCAGCCTCTTCGCTGTTTCACGGACATCTCTCAGCGAGAGGTTGAGGGCATCGTTAGGAGGATAAAGCCCTCCACCTGTGTCCTGCACCCCTTCCGTCAGCTCTGGTGAAATCGTACATCTGTACCATGAGCCCCATGATCATTAAGATCGTAAACCTCTCTCTCCAGGCTGGCCATGTCCCCTCTGCCCTAAAAACCGCTGTCATCAAACCTCATCTCAAAAAACCCTCCATTGACCCGGGAGTCCTGGCCAACTACAGGCCCATTTCCAACCTTCCTTTTCTATCAAAGGTGCTGGAAAAAGATGGACTTTTATTATTAATCCCTTGTGGGGAAATTGTTTCTCTGCATTTGACCCATCCTAGTGTTAGGAGCAGTGTGCTGCCATTTGGAACGGCGCCCGGGGAGCAGAGTAGGTAACGGTGCCTTGCTCAGGGACACCTCGGTAGCACTTGGTCTTGCCGGGACTTGAACTGGTGACCTTCCAGTTGCCAAGCCAAGTCCCGCTCCAGGACCACCTAAACTCCAACAACCTATTTGAGAAGTTCCAGTCTGGTTTCCGCTCAGGCCACAGCACTGAAACTGCCCTGGCCAGGGTCACCAACGACCTGCTGATGACGGCTGATGCTGGCTCTCCCTCTCTCCTCATCCTCCTCGATCTCACTGCAGCTTTCGACACCGTTGATCACGGCATCCTCCTCCATCGTCTGCACTCCACCATCGGACTCTCTGACTCTCCCCTTGACTGGTTCAGATCATACCTCACCGGGATCACAGAGTACGTCTCCTTAGGCGAGGCAGAGTCGGGTACCCACAAATCAGTTCTCTACCCTACCCTTTTCACACTCTACATGCTCCCCCTTGGCTCTATCATCAGCCAACATGGAGTATCGCTCCATTGTTACGCTGATGACACCCAACTGTACCTCAGGATCAACCCTACCTCCTCTGCAGCCCTGCCTTCACCCATACTCACTGCCTGCCTGGTGGAGATACAGGCGTGGATGAAGCAAAACTTCCTGAAACTCAACAGCTCCAAGACCGAAGCCATTATAGTTGGCACACCACACCAGGTTTGGTCATCCACCATCACCACCATCACCTTCTCCGGCCAGGACATTACCCTCTCCTCAATAGTCACCAACCTGGGTGTGAAAATGGACGCCCGTCTGACCTTTGAGGCTCACATTAAACAGCTGTGCAAGAACTCCTTTTATCACCTCAGGAATATCGCCAAACTCCGCCCCACACTCACTCTGTCTGACGCCGAAAAGCTAGTCCACGCCTTTGTCTCCTCCAGGTTGGACTACTGCAATGCACTCCTCATCGGGATCCCTAACAAAAGCATCCAGAAGCTCCAATACATTCAGAACAGCGCTGCTAGGATCCTGATGAGGGTGCACAAATATGATCATATCACCCCCATCCTTAAATCACTACTGGCTCCCCGTGGAATTCAGGATCGAATTCAAGGTCTCCGTCTTCACCCACCAGTGTATCCATGGAACTGCCCCTCCCTACCTCAAGGAACTCCTCACCCCCCATACCTCCTTGCGGACCACCCGCTCCAGCAACTCTTCCTCAAACCCCCCAGGACTAAGCTCCGTACTATGGGAGACCGGGCCTTCTGCTCGGCTGCCCCCAGTCTGTGGAATGCTCTCCCCGACCACATGGGAGCACCACAGACCGTGGAGGCTTTTAAAAAAGGCCTCCAAACCCATCTATTCATTAGAGCCTTTGCCTAGACCTTTTATTTATTTTTATTGTTTGTTTTTATTGCTTTTTATTAATTCTACCGTGTTGTGTAACGTTTTTATACTGTTCATGCTCACTGCTTGTAGCATTTCGGGATTTGAAGTCAAATATGAAGTGCTTTATAAATGAAACCTATTATTATTAAAATCTTACGGTGTTAAAAAAAGTAAAGCTAGTGTCACAAAGGTCAGCCAGAAAGCCTGTTTTTGCATGTTTATATATATTAGTTGTTGTGTTTCTTACATATTATTGGAGTGTGGTGCTTTTGTTTTGGTTTTCTGTGTGCTTCACCTGGCAGGCTATTTGGACACTAATGATGCACCTACTGGGGAAGCACCTGAAGTGCATCGCGTAATTAGGTAAGAATGAACAAAAGGATACCGGACAAAGGAGAAGACAGACGTGACAGGGACTTGATGTGGTGCGGGTGTGTGAGGCATCGGAGAACAAACAGTGGACAGTGAAACACGGAGAGACGTGGTCGTTTCAGACAGCACACACGCTCGTGGAAAGGATCGACTGTCGGACGAACGAGCTGTCGGATCGAACGCTGTGAACAAGATCACTATCCCAGCTAGCGGGGAACGTTCTCACAACTTTGGCTAACGTTACCGACAGGTTCTAATAATGTTTTAAAGAAACGCTTTAATCTGATCTTCAAAGAACATTTTTAGGATGTTTATTATTTCAAATAATGTTCCTATATGGTTTTAAGTTTAACTAAGACATAACGTTTTAACTGCAACGTTAGGCCATAGGCAAAGCTATGGCCAAAGTTCCATGTTCTGCACTTGGCTACCAATTGACATCAGTAAGAACCATCACAACCTCAACTCAACAACTACACCTTTTGCTTTAGGTGTGGAAAAAATTGAGGAAAGGCATTTTTCTGAAGCACGTGCTAGTTTCTTGAAGTTGCACAGGAGTCGGAGATAGCGTACAAGCTGACCATTGTAGGAACAGATATTGTCCAACACCCTCTGTAGCACACATCATACAGAGGGGTATCACAATATGAATACTATCATAGGCTGTTCTCTTGATCTTTCTCAAGAAGAAATGTATGCAGTATTGACCCCTACTATGTAACAAATATGATCATTCATAATTATCTGAATCCCCCTGGCATATTATTGGATCCTGAATACTGAAGTACTTAGGTTAAAAACGCAGTAATTTCTCTTTTTTACTTCATAATGCAGTTTTTATAGGCTCAGCTTCCTGTAGGGGGCCACTAGCAGGACTTTAGATTAATCGTGTCTTTGTTTCACCTCACTCACTGCCTCGAGGAGAGTTTCTGCGAATGAGACCCTGTAAAGCGGAAACACACACACCCACACAAACACTTTCCCCCAAAATGTCTTTGACAGCCACAGTAGCCGCAGCGCCTGACTCTCATATGCTTTTTTTTGGGTCTGGCATCCATGTACAATAATAAAGCAGACCTATTTTCTTGGATAATGTGTCACTTGTAGTGGGAGAAGTAGATACTTGAAGCAAAAGTAGCAATATTTAAATGTAAAAACTAACACACTAAACAGTAAAATTCCTGCATTCAAAAGTTTACATAAGAAAAGTACAAAAGTAGTTCCATGAAACTATACTAAAACTGCGAGGTTAAGAGCATACATCACCAGTGGTGGAAGCTTTTCACTTTATTAGGTAAAAGAAGCAAAACTCTGATAGTGTTGTTGCTTTATCTGAATCACAGCCTGGAGGAGATGTTTGTGTGAATGAGACCCTGTAAAGAGGAAACTGAATAGTACTCACTCCACAAAGCTCTCTCTCACTCACACACACACACACACACACACACACACACACACACACACACTATCTCTGTCTGTCTCTTGACAAAGCTCCTCGCTGCTGCAGAGTGCAGATATGATTTCTCGGCTTCACTGTCAGCTCCTCAGGCTGGAGATGTGTCTGGTGGGCGGTATTGATCGGAGGAGCATCATCACCCACACTCTGCAACATGTTCAGTAAAGGTCGCCAAAGGTCGCAGAGTCAGCTGTGAACCCTGAATACTTTCTGTTTATATTGACTTCAGACTCCTCTCTCTCACTGTTTCCACAGGTCAGCTCAGATAATGAAATGCAGGACTCGTCAGGGAGGAATTGCTGCCGGCAGTATTGATAAAGTGATGATCTGAAATAATTTCACAATAACATATACAAACTCTTCTGATTTTAAAACTGCGCTGTCACGGTTCGGAGAGCAGGGGAATGACCTCAAAGTAGTGGTGGACAAAGTAAATATTTTAAGCAAACATAGTAATACCAAAGTGTAGAAATACTTTGCTATGATTAAATCCTGCATTTAAATTTTAGTTGAATACAAGAAAGGAAGACTTGTGTGATTGAAAAAAGGTTACACGCTAGAATTCACTGTGGCGCAGTGGACTAGTGTGTTGGTGTTCGGATCCGAGGGAGCACAGGTTCAAACCCGACTGCAGTCAGCATGTCGTTGTGTCCCTGAGACACTTGACCCCAAATTGCTCCTGTGGGGTTTGCCCACAGTATTGAGTATGTAAGTCGCTTTGGATAAAAGCGTCTAATAAGTAACATGTAATCAGAGATGGGGTCGTTACTAAAAAAATGTAATATATTACATATTACTTAAAAAAAAAGTAATATATTACACTACTTCGTTACTCTCTACATAAAGTAACTCGTTACTTTACTCGTTACCAGTGGCGGCTGGTGGAAAATATTTTTGGTGGGGCTGTTGATACAGTGAGTAAAACCCCTTAAATTAGGACTTCTAGTGATGTAATGGCGCGTTTCCAGTGCAGCGCGGAGCTCGCTTTAAGCGTGCCGAGCTGTGCGGCGCCCATTTTTGGTTGCGTTTCCACTTGGCCTAGTACTGGCTAGCGGGTCCTAATTCACAGTTTTTCTGGCCCCATAAAATCGTGGTTCTAGGGCCAGGAACAACCAGGCTGAGTCGGGCTGAGTATGCTAAACTAGAGAGAGAACCGCTGGCAAGGGGGCTACTACAACAAGATGAACATATTTTACCGTGATTTAATTGTAATACACGTTTCAAATTGATGCCGAACTAACAACATACTGATACCGGTTAGTAAAAACCATGAATTAACGCTTTGACAAGTCTGCAGACAGACGGCAGGCGAAAAAGTATTTAGTCAGCCACCAATTGTGCAAGTTCTCCCACTTAAAAAGATGAGAGAGGCCTGTAATGTTCATCCTAGGTACACTTCAACTATGAGAGACAGAATGGGGGGAAAGAATCCAGGAAATCACATTGTAGGATTTTTAATGAATTAATTGGTAAATTCCTCGGTAAAATAAGTATTTGGTCACCTACAAACAAACAAGATTTCTGGCTCTCAGAGACCTGTAACTTCTTCTTTAAGAGCCTCCTCTGTCCTCCACTTGTTAACTGTATTAATGGCACCTGTTTGAACTCGTTAGCAGTATAAAAGACACCTGTCCACAACCTCAAACAGTCACACTCCAAACTCCACTATGGCCAAGACCAAAGAGCTGTCAAAGGACACCAGAAACAAAATTGTAGACCTGCACCAGGCTGGGAAGACTGAATCTGCAATAGGTAAGCAGCTTGGTGTGAAGAAATCAACTGTGGGAGCAATTATTAGAAAATGGAAGACATACAAGACAACTGATAATCTCCCTCGATCTAGGGCTCCACGCAAGATCTCACCCCGTGGGGTCAAAATGATCACAAGAACGGTGAGCATAAATCCCAGAACCACACGGGGGGACCTAGTCAATGACCTGCAGAGAGCTGGGACCAAAGTAACAAAGGCTACCATCAGTAACACACTACGCCGCCAGGGAATCCTGCAGTGCCAGACGAGTCCCCCTGCTTAAGCCAGTACATGTCCAGGCCCGTCTGAAGTTTGCTAGAGAGCATTTTGATGATCCAGAAGAGGATTGGGAGAATGTCAAATGGTCAGATGAAACCAAAATAGAACTTTGTGGTAAAAACTCAACTAGACGTGTTTGGAGGAGAAAGAATGCTGAGTACACCATACCTACTGTGAAACATGGGGGTGGAAACATCATGCTTTGGGGCTGTTTTTCTGCAAAAGGACCAGGACGACTGATCCGTGTAAAGGAAAGAATGAATGGGGCCATGTATCGTGAGATTTTGAGTGACAACCTCCTTCCATCAGCAAGGGCATTGAAGATGAAACGTGGCTGGGTCTGTCAGCATGACAATGATCCCAAACACACCGCCCGGGCAACGAAGGAGTGGCTTCGTAAGAAGCATTTCAAGGTCCTGGAGTGGCCTAGCCAGTCTCCAGATCTCAACCCCATAGAAAATCTTTGGAGGGAGTTGAAAGTCTGTGTTGCCCAGCGACAGCCCCAAAACATCACTGCTCTAGAGGAGATCTGCATGGAGGAATGGGCCAAAATACCAGCAACAGTGTGTGAAAACCTTGTGAAGACTTACAGAAAACGTTTGACCTCTGTCATTGCCAACAAAGGGTATATAACAAAGTATTGAGATGAACTTTTGTTATTGACCAAATACTTATTTTCCACCATAATTTGCAAATAAATTCTTTAAAAATCAGACAATTTCCTGGATTCTTTCCCCCATTCTGTCTCTAATAGTTGAAGTGTACCTAGGATGAAAATTACAGGCCTCTCTCATCTTTTTAAGTGGGAGAACTTGTACAATTGGTGGCTGACTAAATACTTTTTTGCCCCACTGTACTTGTAAAGGCCATGTTATTTAAGGAGAGCCAACAGGTGAGCAAGAGGTTACCCAGCTAGCGGGGAACGTTCTCACAACTTTGGCTAACGTTACCTACAGGTTCTAAACATTCTGAAAATGTTTTCAGGATGTTATTCTTTTTTTATAAAACATTCCTGTTATGGCAAATATTAACACGGTCATGGTCAACGTCAGATTTATTTCTAGAGCGCATTTGTTTGAAAAGGATGTTTTAAAAAAATCTGATGTCACCATATTTTCCTTTTGAAAAAACAAAGAAGCACGTAAATCATGATAAGCTGTAAGCAGATATTGCATGTTTGCGGTGGCATTTGTGAATTCCCAGCTAGAAATGTTTGTTACAATTCGTTGTTCTAGGAATGTTTTCAGCGGGACGTTTTATTTTGGTTCCCAGAATGTTCTTCTGAAAGGTAGGATAACGTACTTTAAAAACATTCTTGAAATGCTTGGTAATAACCTTCTTGAAATGTTTTTGATAACCTTCTTAAGATGTGGTTGATAACATTGTTAGAACATTATGCCCTACTGTTCTTAAAACGTTTTCAGCAGGACGTTTTATTTTAGTTCCCAGAATGTTCTTCTGAAAGGTAGGATAACTTTCTCTAAAAACATTCTTAAAGGTCCCATGTCATGGCCATTTCCACTGATCATAATTCCATTGTTGAGGTCTACTAGAATAGATTTATATTGTGCAATTTTCCAAACTCACATTGGTTTCTCATACAGCATCTCTGTAAACTACGTGTATTCACTGAATTTCACTCTCTGCCTTTAACGGCTCGTTGTTTAGCGATACACAGCGAAACACAGCCAAACTCATCCTGAGCACACACAAAGTCACAGCCGAAGTATAAACAATACGTGTGGCTTGATATTGAGTAAGAAAAAGGTTGATAAACGCTGTGGGAATGGGTCTGCAGAGAGAATTTCGCCGCGATCCCAACTGCATCCAGGGAGGAGAAATCAGCAGAGCTGCCTGCACTGAGTGTGTGAGGAAGTCCGTGGATTGGTCAATTTGGACCAATCAGCGGGGGCTTAACGTAACGGCTCCGCGGACGTAACGTAACGGCTCCACGGATTGATCCATTTCGTTCCGGGTACGGTTGACATCATGCGTACCCGGAAGAATCAAATGGACAATGACGTATCTCCAACGAGGCGTTTTGGGGAGGTATTTTCTGTTTTAGAGTTTTACTCGCTACAGGGTGTACTTTGAGGGTTTTGACTCTGCACACCGTTTACATGCAAAAAAACCTTCATAACACACAAGTGGACGGGTACTAACCCGAAAAGCATGACATGGGACCTTTAACATTTTTGGTGATAACATTCTTAAGATGTATGAGCGCATTGAGACAATGAATAGGACGTATAATAACAAATGTATGCCAATATTCACTCACATGCACTTATAATCACACTAAGGTATGTAGGTCCACAGTATTCATAATATCATTTGTGTAAAATATCCGAAAATAATCACACTTTTTTCTGACTATAGGTCAGGTTGTGTCTCGTATGTAGGTTCTAACTGTTGGATAAGCTATCTGGCGATGTGTGGTTTGTGAGGGCTGCGTATACAGTAAACAGTGTCCGCTGTTTATGCATATTGGATAAAAATTGTTATTGCACCCTTTAGATTTGAGACCGACAGACATATAGAGGAACGGACCGACTGTCACTGCCCGTCCCTGAAACCCCTGTTAGTGTTTGTATGTGTTTGTTTCTACTGTGTGTCTCTCTCGCTGCCTGCTGGTCTGCTCGACACGGCTGGGAGCGATCTCCAATCAACCACGCCTGCAACCTGCTCATCAGCCACACTATGAAAGCCTGCAGCCTGCACTCATTCCCTGCCGGATTGTTGCCGTGAACATTACATTACATTACATTGCATTGCATTTAGCTGACGCTTTTATCCAAAGCGACTTACAATAAGTACATACGACCAGGACGACACAGCTCTGAAGAAAACAGAATCATATAAGTACATCAGGTATCATAGAGCCAAACATTTCAAGTGTTACTCAACTGGCTATAGATAAGCCATTCCTTTATTAGTATATAAGTGCCTTGTTAGTAATTCTATCGCTCGAAGTGGAGTCGAAAGAGATGAGTTTTCAGTCTGCGCCGGAAGATGTGCAGGCTTTCTGCTGTCCTGATGTCAATGGGGAGCTCATTCCACCATTTTGGAGCCAGGATAGCAAACCCACGTGTTTTTGCTGATGGGAACTTGGGTCCCCCTCGCAGCGAGGGTGCAGCGAGTCGTTTGGCTGATGCAGAGCGGAGTGCACGCGCTGGGGTGTACAGTTTAACCATGTCCTGGATGTAGGAAGGGCCAGATCCATTCGCAGCATGGTATGCAAGTACCAGTGTCTTGAAGTGGATTCTAGCAGTTACCGGGAGCCAGTGAAGGGAGCGGAGGAGCAGAGTGGTGTGGGAACATTTTGGAAGGTTGAAGACCAGACGAGCCGCTGCATTCTGGATGAGCTGCAGAGGTCGGATGGCACATGCAGGTAGACCAGCCAGGAGGGAGTTGCAGTAGTCTAGGCGTGAGGTGACGAGAGCCTGGACCAGAACCTGGGTGGCTTTCTGGGTCAGCTGGGGACGAATCTTCCGGGTTGTAGCAGCGATGTTTGCAGTCTGAGTCGGGGAAACAACAGAGGTGCCGATGTTGATTGTCAGGTCAAGAGTGGGACAATCTTTTCCCGGAAGGAAAAGCAGTTCAGTCTTGCCAAGGTTGAGCTTGAGGTGATGAGCAGACATCCACTGAGAGATGTCAGCTAGACAAGCAGAGATGCGTGTGACGACCTGGGTCTCTGAGCGGGGAAAGGACAGAATTAATTGGGTGTCGTCAGCGTAGCAGTGGTATGAAAAACCATGCGGGCTAATGACTGATCCGAGCGAGTTTGTGTACAGGGAGAAGAGGAGGGGACCAAGAACAGAGCCCTGAGGGACCCCTTTAGTTAATTGACAAGGGTCGGACTCGGACCCTCTCCAAGTTACCCTGTAGGTACGGTCTTTGAGGTATGAGGTGAGGAGGGAAAGTGCAGAGCCTGAAACTCCAAGTTCTTGGAGAGTGCGAAGGAGGATCTGATGGTTCACCGTGTCGAATGCAGCTGACAGGTCCAACAGGATGATGACAGAGGAGAGGGATGCTGCTTTGGCAGTGTGCAGTTCCTCAGTGACAGCAATGAGAGCAGTTTCTGTGGAGTGACCTGCCTTGAAACCAGACTGGTGCGAAGGTTGTTCTGATGGAGATAACAGGAGAGTTGTTTAATGACAGCGCGTTCAAGTGTTTTAGACAGGAACGGGAGGAGAGAGACAGGCCTGTAGTTTATAACATCAGACGGGTTGAGAGTGGGTTTCTTTAGGAGAGGGTTTACTCTTGCCTCCTTAAGACTATTTGGAAAATGACCAGAAGTTAGAGAAGTTTTGATGAAATGGGTGAGAAATGGTAGAATATCAGGAGCGATAGTCTGAAGGAGGTTTGAAGGGATAGGGTCCAGAGGACAGGTGGTAGGGTGGGCAGAGGTAATGAGGGTAAGAACCTCACTTGGAGAGAGAGGGGAAAAGGAGGTTAGTGTGTGGGTGAAAGGAGGGTCTGGTGACCCAGCGGTGAGTAAAGGTGAGTCAGAAAAAGAAGAGCGAATATCATCAACCTTTTTTTCAAATTGGTTAACAAAGTCGCTTGACAGAAGGGAGGAGGGGGAAGGGGCTTTGGGGGGGTCCAAGAGGGTGGAAAAGATTGAAAATAGTTTTTTGGGATTGGAATAGGAAGATTGGATCTTATCTTGAAAGAAAGTGCTTTTTGCCTGAGAGATCGAAGCAGAGAAAGAGGAGATGAGAGCCTGATAGGTTAGGAGGTCGTCACGGTGTTTGGATTTCCACCGTTTCCGCTCTGTTGCCCGAAGGACGGTTCTATTAGCACGCAGTGCGTCATTTAGCCAGGGAGCAGGAGGGGACTGACGAGCCTACCGAGATGTGAGAGGACAGAGAGAGTCCAGAGAGGATGAGAGAGTAGAGAGGAGAGTTTCTGCAGCAGAGTTTGGAGGTAGGAGTTGGAACGAGTCAGAGGAAGGGAGGGCTGAGAGCACCGATGAGGCAAAGGTAGAGGGGGAGAGGGAACGAAGGTTACGGCGGACAGGTGCAGGATGAGAAGAGATTAGTTTGTTATGTTTGGAAAGTGGTAGAGAGAATGAAATGAAGAAGTGATCGGATGTGTGGAGCGGGTTTACAGAGAGGTTAGAAGTAGTGCAGTTCCTTGAGAATGTGAGATCAAGAACATTGCCAGCTTTATGAGTTGGTGGGGATGGAGACAGTGAGAAAGCAAAGGCGGTTAACAGAGATGTTAGTTCGTCTATCTTCCCTGTCTGGAGGTTGAAGTCTCCGAGAAGTACAGCGGGAGGGCCAGTTTCAGGGATGTGTGAGAGGAGATGATCTAATTCCTCCAAGAAGTCCCCAAGGCGCCTGGTGGACGGTAGAGAACAACAATGGTTAATTGTATAGGATGGGTTACTGTGACGGCATGGAATTCAAAGGTGGAAGGAGTGAAGTTAGGAAGCTTGAAGAGGGAAAAGCTCCATTTGGGAGAGAGCAGGAGACCAGTGCTACCTCCTCTGCCAGTGGGTCTGGGTGTATGGGAGAAGGAATATGCTGTGGAGAGAGCTGCTGGGGTGGATGTGTTGGATGGAGTAATCCAGGTCTCAGTGAGAGCAAGGAAATCCAGGGACTGCAGGGAGGCGTAGCCAGAGATGAAGTCAGCCTTAGGAACAGCTGACTGGCAGTTCCACAGGCCACCTGAAACTAGATGTTGGATGTCAGTGGAGCATGTGGGATAGACGAGAGGTTATATCGATTACGAGATACACGGGGCCAGTGATAATTTGTATGTGTTATATTTGATTAAAAAAATATTAAGAGTACATACTTTCATAGGGGGAAAGTAGAAGGTCTGTGATAGAAATATAGAATGTAAAAAATCAAGAAGATACTATAAGTGATCTTATTTTCCTCACAGACGGCAACAAAAGTCCGACATTATACGATTTAAAATAAAAACAATAGTTGTAGCTTGATATTGAGTAAGAACATGTTTTTACGAACCACACAGCTTCCGGTCTTCCACGACCCGACCGGAGAAAAAGACGTGCTGCAGGCACGAAACACATTACCAGTAGAAATACATTGCTTTTAAAATCGTGCTGTGCAACACGAAAAAAAGGCGAAAATCGTGTTTGTGAACACAAATCAATAGATTAAAAATCGTGTTGGTGAACACGAAATGCCATGAGACTGGGTTGACTGACTAGTCTCGGGCCTCACAAGTGTTTTGACATGTCATGTTAAAATTTTGATTCTGCCTTAGATGTAGTTAGATAAATGAAATGATGCAACATCTTTCATCTCATAGGTGTAATGTTGGAATAATTGTTTCGAATCAGACATAAATTCATGGTAAAGGTCATGGTTACACTTGTAGGTGTTTTACCTCTGACTTTAAGTGTTTTGTCGCTAACCTCTAATGTAATCTTGGCCTGGATTTGTTTTGTCCTTCCAAAACTCTACGACTCCGAAAGTGCGCTTGACATGAGCAAGTTTTGTCTTAACACTTTCCTCCTTTCTCCTGTTAGTGTGTCAATTTTAAAAAGGCAGGATTGGAAAGAAGGAAAAAAAAACAAGAACACGTATTACAATTGGAGGAAAGACTTATTCATATGCATATGCTATTATACAGCTGGAACTAAATCCCAGAGGCAAAACAATGAATATATTTTCTTATTTTTCATTTTTGAGCAGAGCTTTGATAATTCAGTAGCAATGAACTCTGTTGGAGAATAGGAGATGTTGGGATGAAAAACATCATCCGGACGGCTATGGACTCCTGAGACGGTAGAAAGTAAGCGGCTGCAGATGCTGCAGGGCTAAATGTTGTTCGTAAACAAGCAAACAGCATAATCAGGCCAGCTTCCAGGCTCCGCACACTGCAAAAGTGTTGCAGTGTTTTTGGAAAGAGTAAAAATATTACTCGTAAGGTCTTTCCTGGAAGCAAGTGATTGTGTTTGGATGCGCGCCCTGAAAAACCGGATTCACATACAAATATAGGAGTCAAACACCAGGTAAAGTATTACAATCTCAAATCCTAAATTCCTTTATGGTTCTATAAGAGGAAATGCAACAGATTGACGTATACTAAGACAGCCTTCAGTCTCTTTTGCCCTTTTTTAATATAGTTCCAGTCAGCGATTAACATTAATTGAAACTACCTGTAATGTTGATACAAGTAACAAAGCCCAAGCATTACAGTACATTACATCTTCAGTGGGTACTAAATATTGTTTTACGATGAATAAAAGTCTAATGTTCATGCTTGTTCGCTCTGCTTTTGGTTTCCACCAACTACAGAGATGTTTCTTAAAGGTCATCTATTATGCAAAATGCAATTTTTGATGTCTTTTATACATAAATATGTGTCCCGGTGTGTAAGAAGACTCACAAAGAGTCAAATACAACCCTCTCTTTTCCTCCTTACCCACCAATTATAAAAACGGGGGTACAAATACCTAATTGTCGTCATATTCTACAGTGAAAATCTCCATAATTTGGGGTTGTTTGTCTTTGGGTCACAGCCTAAAAAACAACAACAACCCATCAGATATTTGTCTGTTTTCTAACATTTAATTACATTTTAACAGCTAGTTAGACCTCTCACTGTTTATGTGTATGGCTCATTAAACTAAAGGGGAACATTTAATCTGTGAATGAGAGATAGACAAATAATCCTGTTCTAAATTTAGAGAAAATATTCGATGATTGAGAAATGTTTGGACCACTTTAAAGGGGACATATCATGCAAAATGCACTTTTTGATGTCTGTTATACATAAATATGTGTCCCCGGTGTGTCGGGGAACTCACGCAGCGTCAGAAAATAAAACCCTCTCTCTTTTCCAGGAGAGAAGCTTTAAAAGGAGACTAATTCTTTCACACACAGTGACGTCACGAGCTACCCGCGAAAATACGCCATTTTCCTGGAGGTGCAAAGCTAAACAGCTAGCTAACATAACCAGGCAGAGCGCAATCGTTTTTTTTTTCTGACCTAACGACTGAAGAAATCGCTGTAGGCCTATGTCTTCGGATTATATCTCTGGACTTGAGGGGTGTGCTCTCGGTCATTACCGGCGTAAACTAGAGCTGTGTGGGTTGTCGGATTGCCCTTACAGACTGCCTGCAGATGTATGGAAAAATGACCCTCGAAAGTGGCCTTCGGTGGATTTTGGCAGCATCTACGTCTATCTTCTGGAAACACCAGGTGAATACCCCACTTGTCACAATAATATTATCATGCCATTGCATATATGTGGTATTTTAGAGTTGACTAGATATTGATTAAGGCAATAGACTATGATATTCAGTACAGGAAGCTTAGCAACACCTAGACTGTTACAGGATTTTTATTTTGGAAAGTATTTTTTATTTTATTTTTCTATTATAACTTAGTACTTTTTTCTTAACATAGGTAACATTAAGCTGTCTGTGGCTCTTTCCTTTCCTGCTATGCTACCATGCTATGATTCTGCTGTAGAGGAAGGTAAACAGTAGTTTGGTCCAGTCCGGGCTAGCGGCGGACATCAGATTAATCATAAACATAGTAGTTGTTCTGAAATACAACTTCAACTTACCAGAAATGAAGTGTGCCGAGCAGATGTACACATATTGCACGGTGTCCTTGGGTTTCCACGGCTTGTGAGTGATGGCATCGACGCGAGCGCAAGCTCTCGCCCACTGGGCCCGCCGTCCTGGCTGTTTTTTGTGACTGGGGAACTTGCAGAAAGAAAACTTGGATTTTCCATCACTATCTGTCATCGAATGATGATTTCTACAAGTCCCAGCACTACACCACTTCACCATCTTCAAAGTATTGTAAGTAACACGGCTAAAACCTCGGCCTGGTTGCACCTCGCGTAAAATGGGGATACCGGAAGTACGGTGTCGCCGTCGGCCCAAAACCCGTATATTCTGTAAAGAATTGAGTCTCTTGGAAGGTTCAAATGGGTACTTTAATTAATAAAAAGGCGCGGTAATGTTACAAGCAGAAGATGATTCAGAGAGAGGGATGTAAAAAGCTCCCTCTCTGTGGTCGGCCGATCAGAAGAGAGCCCACAAGCATTCGTCCTTCCCGCTTGCTGGCTGTTTGCTTCTCCTCTCTGGGGGCTGTGGTGACGTAGGAGACTTCCCCCTCGGTCTTCTGTGTCCAATATCGCGTTAAACGGAGGATTTCGACATTTTATATTCATTGCTTACTTCCACATGCCCTTTCTCCTCCTTATCTCTTTCATAACTTTATATGTAATACATGTTAACGGCGTCAATAGCCACTTTAATGATACTAATGGACGGTAGTCCCGGATGTCGTCATGAAGGATTTTCAGAATAAAAGCTTGGTATTGAGAACTTCGGTTTTTTTCCAGAATAAAATAGCATTTAAACTGACGGTATGTTTAAGGTACATTATGCTTTCAAAACATTGATTTTAATTTCTAACAGTACCCAAATCTCTAAAAACAGGGGTACAACGGAGCTGATCCAGATTTGCGGCGATTTTACGTAATATCGGCAATGCGGACCCACAGCACTATGAGAAACGTTGCTATCAGAAACAATAACCGACTGTTTTGGACATAATATGGTCGGTGTTTACTAGGGATGTAACGATATATATCGAATACGCGGTAAATAAATGTCTCAATACCGTTGTGAGACTGAAAAATCTCCGATCTTTTTTAAAAAAAAAATTTTTTAAACTTTTTAAACCTTTATTTAACCAGATGGTCCCATTGAGATCATCAATCTCTTTTTCAAGGGAAACCTGTCCAACATGGCAGCAAGTAGGTTACAACATGAATATAAAACAACAGATAACACAAAAGGACATCGTATTTACAGAGCTACATGTACATACCTAGAGACATTGACAAGTACCAACAGTTATATCTCGCCCTGTCAATAAGCCTCACCTTCTAGGCAAAAACTGTATTGTTTTTGAAGTGGTGGAGAGACAATGCACAGTTTTACCCACTGCTGTCACCCATGGCCATGCATATCTCTCTGTCCCAGCAACATCAGTACCAAGCAAAATAGTTTTTTCCACAGCAGGGGATATTGTAAACGTCCAAACATCCCAGCTTCTACCTGGAAATGTGGACATGCTCATATTCCTAAGAGATAACCTTGATGATGCTGAGTGAGTGAGTTAGTGAGTTAGAGTTGAGTTACTTGAAAAACTAAAGTGAAACTTGATTTATTCTATGGCAGGGTCTGATTGTTATATTGTTGACACTTTAAAATACTACCATCCTACTAAAATGCTGTACAAATCAGATTTATTATTTAATAAAAATTAAAAAAAACATGTAAACAAGTTTTTTTCTTTATTTTTCAATATCGTGATAAATATCGTACTGTGGACTTTTTATTGCGATATTATCGTACCTTGAGTTTTTGGTATCGTTACATCCCTAGTGTTCACATTAGCATCGCTAACACTCAGAGCTAACCTGTACTGGAGAGAGCATGTGTGTGAAGAAGCTGGAAATAAAAAAGAACTCACCTTGTGGTATAACCGGCAAGAGAGAACCCAGCTAGCAGGGAACATTTTCACAAATGTGGCTAACGTTACCTACAGGTTCTAATAATGTTTTAAAGAAACGTTTTAATCTGATGTTCAAAGATCCTTTTGAGGATGTTTATTATTTCAAATAATGTTCCTACAAGGTTCAAGATTAACTAAGACATAACGTTTTAACTGCAACATTCAGAGGATGTTTTGAGGATGTTATTGAGGCCTGATATGACAGAACATTTTTTTTTGTGACCAACTTTTTATTGTTTTTTTGTTTGTTTGCCCTCACAAAGGGACTTATATACACAGATACAAATTATATAGACAATATAGACAATAATACAAAAAGAAAAAGAAAAGACTCCAACTCCAATCATCTCAGAGACAATGTCAATAACTTGTTTCCAGAACGTTCTTACTGCAGTACATTCATAAACCATGTGTACATTATGTGCCAATAGTCTTTTGGTTACAGAGAAGGCATATGGGGCTTGGAATCATCCTTAATTGACAGCATTTTCTGGTTGACAGATAATATCTTTGTATCATTTTATACTGTATCAATTGGTGATTGTGGTTACGCGATGTTAAGGAGATATTATTCCATATTTTCTTCCAATCAATAATCTGCGTGTAATTTTTTAGATCTGCGTTCCAGAGATGCCAATATATCCGGTTAATTTATCTTGCAGCTTTTTATATATATATATGAAGTAGTGCCGCTCACACTGTTTGAACTTAATATGACCATAACTAATTGATGTGTTGGCAGAGGTTGATTCCAAGGAACTCCATATGTGCGCATGGCAGTAGGTAGTTGCAAATAGAAAAAGAAAGAAGAGCCAGGCACATTATACGTGTCTTTCAATTCTTGGAAGGACATCAAGCCGTTAGATAATGTATTCCTCTGGTTTGCCATTGTGGGAATTGGATTGCTTTTTTTCCAATATGAAAAATTGGTATGTTACTATGCCAATCTACAGACCAATTGCACAATTTCTCTACATATTTCCACACTTTCACAGCTTGGCCAATAATTGGTCCAAATGTTTGCATATAGTCATATGGCGACATGGCAGAAAATAAGACATCACCAAATTTAAGGGGATAGACTATACTTCTTTCAATTTTAATCCAAGGTACATTGGTGCTTTCATCAATCCAGTTTTCCAAGGCTCGAAGCGTGAAGGAATAATAATAGAGCTCGAGATTGGGAACATTAAGGCCTCCACTGTTTTTGTCATATTGTAGAACTTTGTATCTGATTCTTGGGTATTGATTTTTCCAACATTTTGAGATCCTATTCTGAAGTTTGTCCCAAAAACCATTTGGTGGAGATAAAGGTAACATACTAGCTAAGAAATTGACTCTTGGTAGAACATTCATCTTTATGATTGAAATTTGTCCTGCTAAAGAAATTGTTATATTAATCCAATTTTTTAAGTCATCTTTAATTGTTGTATACATTCTTTTGTAGTTCTTTGCTAGTATTGTGTCTAATGAGGCATATATATCGATTCCCAAATACTTAAAGTGTTGGACGATCTGCAATTCTGTATTTAGGTTTAGTTCAACCATGGCACTATTGAGGGGTAAAATACATGATTTATTCAAATTGATCTTGTAACCAGATATTGAACAAAATTGGGTAAAGATATTTAACAGCTTAGGAAGTTGGTACCTCGTCCAAGTACAGTAGTAGATCATCCGCATATGACGAAATGTTGTGGTCTGTGTCTTTTACAACTGCAAATCTGTTTTGTATCTGTTTTACTTCTTTGGATAGTCTTATTTTCTGTGCAAGCGGTTCTAGAGAAATTGCAAACAGAAGCGCGGAGACAGGGCAACAGACCGTGTGCCACGTAGAATTGGAAATCTAGGTGACCACTGATTGCCTGTCAGAACCATAGCACTTGGATTATTATATAGTATCTTCAACATAATCATACATTTTGCCCCAAAACCCATTCTTTGCATTGTATGCCACAAAAATGGCAAAGACAGAACGTTTTTTATAAAACGTTCATTTAATGTGATATGTTAACAAAGGTGGAACGTTTTGCCTGCAACATTCTGAGAATGATTTTTGGACGTTGTTGAGTGAACACATTACAGATGTTTTTTTATAAAACGTTCCCTCAATGTTACATGATAACAAAAGAAAATTTTCAAAGCAACATTCGGATAACGTTTTCAGGAGGTTATTCTTTTTTTATAAAACGTTCCTGTGATGGCAAATATTAACATGGTCAACGTCAGATTTATTTGTAGAGCGCTTTAAAAAACAAACGTGTTGCATTTATTTGAAAAGGATGTTTGAAAAAATCTGATGTCACCATATTTTCCTTTTGAAAAAAACAAACAAGCACGTAATTCATGATAAGCTGTAAGCAGATATTGCATGTTTGCGGTGGAATGTGTGAGTTCCCAGAGAATGTTACCATTCACTGTTCTAGGAATGTTTTCAGCGGGAAGTTTTAGTTTGGTTCGCAGAATGTTCTTCTGAAAGGTACGATAACGTTCTTTAAAAACATTCTTGAAATGTTTGGTGATAACATTCTTAGAAAATTATGCCCTACTATTCTTAAGATGTTTTCAGGGGGACATTTTATTTTGGTTCTCAGAATGTTCTTTTGAAAGGTAGGATAACGTTCTCTAAAAGCATTCTTAAAATGTTTGGTGATAACGTTCTTAAGATGTATGAGCGCATTGAAATGATGAATAGGATGTGTTTTTGTTTTTTCTCTCTCTCTCTCTCCCTCTCTCTCTCTCTCTCTCTCTCTCTCTCTCTCTCTCTCTCTCTCTCTCTCTCTCTCTCTCTACGGCTGGGAGCAATCTCCGATCAACCACACCTGCAACCTGCTCATCAGCCACACTATGAAAGCCTGCAGCCTGCACTCATTCCCTGCTGGATTGTTGCCTATACAGATTGTTGCATGCCGCTCTAGCTTTTTGCCAGTATATTCTTTGACAACTTTTTCTGCTTTTGCAGTCTCTCCCAGGAGGAATCCAAGGCCTTCCACAATCCCAAGACCAGCCAGGCCTCTCTACCCACCCTGGAACAACTGTTTCATTTAAGAATAGTAGGGCATAATGTTCTAATAATGTTATCAAAAACATTTTTAAAAGGTTATTATCAAGCATTTTAAGATTTTTTTTAGAGAAAGTTATCCTACCTTTCAGAAGAACATTCTGGGAACCAAAATAAAACGTCCTGCTGAAAACGTTTTAAGAAAGGTAGGGCATAATGTTCTTACAAAGTTATCAAAAACATCTTAAGAAGGTTATCAAAAACATCTTAAGATGGTTATCACCAAACATTTTAAGAATGTTTTTAGAGAACGTTATCCTACTTTTCAGAAAAACATTCTGGGAACCAAAAGAAAACTTCCCGCTGAAAACATTCCTAGAACAGTGAATGGTAACATTCTCAGAATGTTTTTAGAACCCAAATGTTCTAGCTGGGAACCTCAACCCTCTGGACTCATTGCTGAACATAATGTTCCCCAACATGTGGAGGTTCCAGTACAAGTGTTGCCTACACCAGTACAAACGGGCCTGAAGGTGAAAGGCAGTCATGGCAGGCCTCCTGGCAGCCGTACGAGACCGGAGAGTGGCTGCTGTTTGGCATTGGTAGAGGAGATTTGTCAAATTGTTCATGGGCCCATTCCACACACTCAGCTCTGCTGCTCATCCCACAAATGCTTGTTTCTGACAAATGTAGCACCATTTGAAAGGTAGAAAAACAGGCTTTCCAATGGTATAAGATGTATTGCCAAGAAGCATTGTTACAACAAAGAAATAATCAACCAAACACAGATCTCCTTACTTTTTGTGTTAACATATACAGTGATTTTCTTGCTTTTATAAGATACTTGTGCCTGTTTAATGCATTGACACCAATGAGATGCATCATGAGGGGCTCAGAGGGGTCTTGGATGGTATCAGTTTGGATCAGATTGGATCAGATGAGGGCAGCAACTCCTCAGGTGAGTCGGTGTCGATTCTGATCGGTTTGTCTTTTCACTCTTTCACTCTGATCTTCTTTATGTAACCACACAGCTTTGTGTTGTTGCCATGGCGTAGATATCTGACACTCTGCTGTAGCGCCTACATGATTTAGGTGGCACAGTCACATCTGAATCAAACACACAAAGTCATTGTATAACAGAAGTGTGTGTGTGTCATAGTGAGGGAGAAAAGAGAAAATATTTAGTAGCTTCTGTCTTTGTGGGCTGCTTCATTTTTAAATAATTTCCACTTCTTTGACACATAGAAAATGCAGTGGTATATGATACAAAAATGATATGCAATATGTGCATGGGCGCGGGAAGGGGGGTGCTGAGGGCGCTGCAGCACCCCCTAGCGGCGGGCAGGGGGTGCAGAGCTCCCCTGTCTGAATTATTATTTGACGGTTATTGCTGCTCCCGCTGTGCATAATCTGTGTAATATGTAGCCAATAAATTCCACATTGTTGGCTACAATTCTGTAGCCCCGGACAATTCTACCTCAACAATATAATACATTAACCGTGCTTTACGTGAACCTCATCATGACACTAGAGAGGACTGTAATTTCCAGTGTTCAGTGAATGCAACAGAGGCAAGACACCAGACCAATCAGAGAGTTGCATGGAAATAAAAGTGTGCTTGTGTCATTCAAGCTCGGCTCACGACACACCTTCATATGAACACTATAGTTCTAAAAAAAATAAGAGAATAAAGGAAAAACAGTTAGCAAATACTATATGGCAGTAAAACAAGAATACAGTTTGAAAGGGGAGTGATTTATAAAATATCCATAAAGAAAAAGTAAATCTGATTACAGTTCTGTTTCATCTAGGTGTTGAGAGATGTATCCATAGATCTCTTAATGTTGCTCTCAAAGTGCACCAGATTGATGCTTTTAACTTCAATATTTAAGGTCCGCTCCCCACTCGTAAAAAATAGCACTTTACCCCTGCCTATATGCCGTGAGCTGATTATCGAGCCTTCATTGTAACAGTCGCGGGTGTACTGTGTGTTTGCGTGTGGGGAGTGCTTTTGTGCGTGCTCTATAGTGCCCGTAATAGTGTTCACTGGAGTCCAGCACCTCAGCACCCCCACTCAAAATACCTTCCCGCACCTCTGAATATGTGTACAATTGTATTGTAACTTCTATTGGTAAAAGATAATGCTCCTAAACCAAAAATAGGTTTGCATGCTGGTCATGAAAGCTCAAAGCACTCCAAATGAATCATAAATCATCTTCGCAAACTTCAGACTCCCTTACACAAAGACACCACAGAGGAGCAGTGTGATCATTTCATCCCAAAAAAGGAGAGACCATCCTCTCTCTCCTCTCAAATTCCGCTGCTCCACCAGTCCTGACCGTAAACCCCCAGCCCGGACCTACACAGCCTCTTTGTTGCTTCACTGACATCTCATAGCATGAAGTTGAGGCCATCATCAAAAGATGAAACCCTCCACCTGTGCCATGGACCCCTTTCCCACAGCCCTGGTCAAATCTAACATTGGTGCCATAAGTCCCCTGATCACTTCAGTGATAAACCACTCCATCCAGTCTGGTCATGTTCCATCCCCATTAAAAGCTGTTGTCATCAAACCACTCCTCGAAAAACCCACCTTAGATCCTGAAGTCCTTGCTAATTACAGACCCATCTCCAACCTGCCGTTTATATCAAAGGTGCTGGAGAAATTGCCATTCAGACTCAGGAACATCTCAAACTCAATAACCTCTTTGAAAAATTCCAGTCTGGTTTCCGCCAGGGCCACAGTACAGAAACTGCCTTAGTCAGGGTGACCAACGACCTGCTGATGACAGCTGACACCGGATCTCCATCTCTCCTCATACTCCTGGATCTAACTGCAGCATTTGACACCGTGGACCATGACATTCTACTCCATCATTGGGAGGACTGAGCACGTCAACTTGGGAATGGTAACACCACGAACACACTGTGTGACCTGTGGTGCCCCTCAAGGATCAGTCCTCGGCCCCACCCTTTTCCCCATATACATGTGGCGAAATGTATATGGCGGCTGATGACACTTCAATCAATCAATCAATCAATCAATGTTTATTTATATAGCCCAATATCACAAATGTTACATTTGTCTCAGTGGACTTCACAGTTTGTACAAAATATCAGTATGACAATACGGCACCCTCTGTCCTTAGACCCTCACATCGTACAAGGAAAAACTTCAGAAGAAAACCCACAGTTTAAAGGGAAAAATGGGAGAAACCTCAGGGAGAGCAACAGAGGAGGGATCCCTCTCCCAGGACGGACAGACGTGCAATAGATGCCGTGTGTAAATTGAAAATATAATACATTTGCAACATAGGTAGTCCAAATGTTTGGAAATGCATGTGTGTATAATAGGAAGATGAATCCACGAGGATATCCATCCAGGACCTATGATCCAGGACCACAGCCACGACTCAAGATCCAGGGCTCGCGATGCAGGACACAGGACCGCAGGCTCATCCATGACTCCGGATCCCAGCGTATATAGACACCAAAAAGAAAGAAATTTGGGGAAGCTGGGTTAATCGGAACATGAGAGTACACAGGTATAGACAGAGAGAAGGAAGAAGTAAGATGTCCCCTGACAAACTAAGCCTATATCAGCAAAACTAGGGGCTGAATCTAATCAGCCCTAACTATAAGCTTTATCAAAAAGGAAGGTCTTTTGCGCACTCTTAAAAACGGATAGGGTGTCTGCCACCCGAACACAAACTGGAAGCTGATTCCACAAATGTGGAGCTTGATAAGAAAAGGCTCTGGCTCCCATTGTACTTTTAGAGACTCTAGGAACAACCAACAACCCTGCATTCTTGGAACGCAATGCCCTAGTAGGACAGTAGGGTATAATGAGTTCTTTAAGGTAAGATGGCGCCTGCCCATTAAGGGCTTTGTAGGCGAGAAGAAGAATTTTAAATTCTATCCTGTGTTCTATAGGGAGCCAGTGTAAGGCAGCCAGAACAGGAGTAATGTGGTCCCTTTTCCTAACTCTGGTTAGTACACAAGCTGCAGCATTTTGAATCAGCTGAAGCGACTTGACTGACTTCTTGGTACACCCTGATAATAAGGAGTTACAATAATCCAGCCTTGAAGTAACAAATGCATGGACTAGTTTCTCTGCATCGTTTTGAGGCAAGATATGCATGATTTTTGCAATGTTACGTAGATGGAAGTAGGCGGTCATTGAAATTGATTTTTGGTCGACACATGGTCGTGTCATCAGCCGGCATGGAATATTGTTCCATTGCTATGCTAATGACACACAGCTCTACATCAGAACAAACCCAACCCCCTCTGCACCTCTGCCATCATCCACAATAACCACATGCCTGGAGGAGATAAAGGTGTGGATGAAGCATGACTTCCTTCAATGAAACAGCTCCAAGACTGAAGACATTCTAGTTGGCACCCCACATTAGGTCCATTCATCCTCCATCACCAGCATCACCTTCTCCGGTCAGAACATTCCACTCTTATCAACTGTTACCAATCTGGGTGCTAAAATGGATCCTCTCCTGACCTTTGTGGCCCACATTAAACAAACACGCAAGACCTCGTTCTACCACCTCAGAAATATCGCTAAATTCCGCCCCACACTCAGTCTGCCAGATGCTGAAAAGCTTGCCCACGCCTTTGTCTCCTCCAGGCTGGACTACTGTAATGCACTTCTCATTGGGATTCCTAGCAAGAACATCCAGAAGCTGCAATACATCCAGAACAGCGCTACTAGGATCCTGATGAGAGTGCGGAAGCATGAACACATCACATCCATCCTCAAATCACTGCACTAACAAAAGAATAACCCCACTTGTTGCCATGCCGGCGTAAACGTCGGTGCTTTTATTTTATTGTTTTATTTGTTTTGTTGTTTTGTTTCAACCATTTTACTCTGCAGCACTTTGAGTTTTGTTTACTCAAATGGATATTGCGCTGATAAATACAATTGATTATTATTATTATACACAGCATTTACATTTTTTTTTACTAATTTGATCTCACACGAAAACATGAATTTGACGTCACAGGCACAGCATCTTAATGTTGGTAAGGAAAATGTAATCCTTAAAGATCCGCTATTATACTGTTTTTCATCAATATATTATAGGTCTCAGATGTATACAAAACATGTCTCTGAAGTCTTTTGCTCCAAATACCAAACAGATCGTGCATTGTAGCATCCCATAATCCCCTCTGTTTTAGCCGTGTTTCAAAAGTGCTGATTCTCTGTCTGTTACTTTAGATGAAAATAAGGTGCCACTCCCCACGCCCCTCTGAGAGATATTTGGTTTTTAACTAAAGTGAAGATACAGAGCGCAGGAAAACACGGCCCAGCCTCACAGTGCTGCTACAGTAGCTTGACTAGATGTTTCAGCAATTTCTCAAATAATATCAAAAATCAGCTTTAAACTCAAGAAAAAAGCACTTACTGTTTTATTAACTGGTGTTTTTCATGTTTCTGTGTAATTTGATCGGAGTATGAAGGTAAAACATCTAGAAAAACATGATTTTGAAGCAGTAAAATGTCCCCCTTTGAGAATCTAATTCCACTTTCTAAATTCTGCTGCTACAAAAATAAGTCACGCTTCATCATCCCCGTCACCATCATCTAATTTCAGCCTTGGTAATAAATAAATAAAGCATCTTCTGGATCCTAAGTGTATGCAGCCAAAACAGGAAACAGAGCATTTACTCCGATGTGTTCATAACGTTATGTACACACATACAAAAACAAGTACAGTAAGAATGCATCTCATGTCATTAAAAGAGCATCTTCCATCTATAACATCTTATTAATCTAATTAATGCATTCTTCTTGTGTTCCCGCCAACCCCCTAAATGTTGGGTATGTGCAATTAGAAAATACCATCTGTGAAGAAGCAGAGATCAGACCCAAGGTCGCTCCCACACAGGCCCGGTTCTACGGGGGTGCATAGGCATGCATTGCACCCTCAGTTGAATGTTATGCGCCCTCTATTCTAGAAAGAGAAGGGAGCGAAAATATTATACAATATAATACAAATTGTGTCAGGTGCGAGTGACCTGCGCCGCTGCACGTGCATAATTTCCAAAGTGCTTCCACAGCAGTGACACACATCTGTGGATAATCATAGATATACGAAAATGGTTAAAGCAACCATCACTAAACGCCAGCAACACTGCATCTACTGCAGACAATAGCAACAGGTCAGATGGGGACGTTACGTTACCCGCCGTCGTGGACACTAGCTTACTCTCGCCCGACTCGCCCCGGGAAGCGGCAATCGGAGGCCCGCAAGTGCCAGGGGACCTCGGCAAAACAGAGCCTGCCAAGGTAGCCTCTATCTAAACAAGTACCCAACTCGCCTGTACAGTGGGGTAAGGCGGTCATTTTGCAGCTTGTGGTATAAAATTAGACAATGGCTAGAATATTCATATAAAAATAGTGCCATATTCTGCCATGCCTGTAGAAATGTTGGGTCAAATAATGCATACAATAGCACAGATGCCTTCACCACAAATGAGAATTTTCAGGGTATTCGGACTACCCTCTCTGTGTTAAGATTTCGATTGTGGATTTCAAGATGGCGCCTGTGTCGGCATGCCGCTCCCTCAGCTATCTACCTTTAGCTATCCTGTTTTTGTTTTATGTTTGTCAGAATGTCTCTGCTCTGCTCGTCTATGATCGCCAAGCTCTCCTCCACCTAAGACCCTCACTGGAGTTTATACTGCTGCCCAAACCTACATCTGGCAACCGTAAATCGACTCCCCCCCTCTACTGTCAGTTATTCCCACCTACCTGCGCCGGTTGCCCTGCATCCTGCCTCACCGAAAGCGCTTTAGACGACGGGGAAAGCGTGCTGGCGCGCTTGTCCATCAAAAAGCACACCTGACGGCTTCTCCTGGGACTTATCCACGCATCAGATGTCATGGCCCTCCCGCTGCACGCCATGTGAGGGATCGATGGATTCGCCCTGTCTTTCCGGAGCTGCGGCCTCTGCTGGGCCCGCTGGCAGCTCCTCCTGCCCGACTGACTGCTCTCGGTCCGCGCGGCATTCAACACGCACATCTTCGTCCGCTAAGACGCACTGCACCTTCGGCACCTCCGGAGAGATAACTCTGCATGGCTTTGCAAAACGCTAGGTCAATAGCAAACAAGACGTTCCTGTTAAACGACTTATTCACCTCTCATGATCTGGATTTGATGTTCCTGAAGGAGACCTGGGTCCACACTGGCGAGTATGTACCATTTTCTGAACTTCTTCCTCCTGACTGTACTTTCTTCAGCTCCCCCCGTACCACCGGCCGTGGTGGGGGCATAGCATCAGTGTTTAGAGTTAATCTCCAATGCCGAATGCTTCACCCAGGGCCGTTTCTAGCTTTTTGGGGGCCCTATGCAAGATGCTGTTTGGGGGCCCTAGTTTTGACAGTTTTTTAACTACAATGGGGGGGATTCCGAAGCCTTTAAGATGATCTGTGGAGATGCATCAATCTGTTACACTTTAATAGGAAAACAGGCTAATTTCACGAAAACCAAGCAATTGAAAATTACAAAAAAATGATATTAAAAAGGTAAACAATAAGGCTCCTCTATGTCAATAAATGCAAGAGATGCAGCATTTTCACAACAATGTTTAATTTACATTTTTCATCTTCCTCAGACATCACTCATCAGCCAATGAGTGATCGCCCAACGATGATTTGGACTTTATTACCCCAAAGACCCAAGCCACAGCTTTGCTATCATTGTAGTTTAGTCGTGTTTATATCCTACATTGGATTTGTAAGCATATAATGCTTCACCGAACAGACAGTGGCGACTGGTCATTAGGGACAGCCCCACCTAGTGTCAGCAGAAAGTATTACAAAAAAATGAGAAAAAGTAAATAACAAAATATATAAAATATATTTTAAGATCATGTTTAATCATCTGATTCGTCTGTACATTGCTGTTTTAGTCTGTGTTCTTCTAATTAGTGTCTACAGTGTGTGCCTATTGAGCTGTTTAGAGCCATGTGGGACAAAACCCGATCATGCCCCACCCTCTCACTGTCTAAGTGAACGGTGACTGTAAAAACTACACTGCGCATGCTCAGAGTATTGTCCTATTTAATGTGTGTGGCAACAAAATAATGACCATAGGGGCACTGAGCGGTAAGTACGTGTGCCGCGAAAAGTGTGGTGTGTGAAGAGGAGGAGAGAGACGCGTCCTAAAACCAGGAAGTAAGCTGCGCATGGCTTCCCTCCACAAAAAAGCAATGAGATTTCTCCATGGGATTTTAGAAAATAGCTCAAAATAAGATCTGTGGGAAACGTACCTGTTAGATAAATGCACGTTTTGTTCAGCCGGATAATATCCACATGTCTACCCTACTTTTATAATTTTATAATCATAAATCCATCGATTAGATTTATGATAGACTTTTGAAACTACAAGAAGATAAGGAGGACTTTTACAAAAAAGTAATAGAGATTTTTGTCCAGAAGGATAGGCAAATGGATTTCATCTTCAAGTCAAGGTAAGACCGCAATCTTATTGAAAATGGGATCTTACTAAGAGAGAACAATTCAATATTGAAATGATAAAATTACATTTTTTGGGTATCCTTTTGTTGAACTGTCTGTTTAAAATTAATCGAAGCATCAGACAAAAAAAGCTTTTGAAAATAATATTATATTTTGATTTAGGTCAAAATATAATATTTGTAAACCTGAAGAGTCAGTGCCAGTGCCTCACCAGCCATGAACCTCACTGCAGAAGCTTATATATAGACATCTACGTTTTTTGTGCCCCACCACTTTTTGTACATATAGAAACGCCACTGCGAACACAGGAGGGGGGCTTGGCTGACTACAAATAAAGACGGCTCATTTTAATTCTCCACAAATATATTGAGGCTGAACCTGAACTTTGAATTCTCTGCTCCCATCATAATCTTGGAGATCTTGTTAAAATTGTGAATGCAGAATTAAAAATACTATGTAACTGGTTTGCAGTTAATAAATGATCCCTTAATGTGGCCAAAACAAATTACATTATTCAATACAAAGTCTGAGAGTAGAAATGACTGCATTATACGGATTTGCAATACAGAGATAGAAAAAGTTGGTGCATGTACATTTTTAGGACTGCTTGTTGACGAAAAACTCAATTGGAAGCACCATAATCAATTATGTACAGACTAAACTGTCAAAAACAATAGGTATTTTGTATCATACTAAGAACATTCTTGAAGAAAAGATACTCTTTATAACAGTCTATTTCTCCCTTACCTTTACTACTGCTCCGAAATATTGGGAAACACGTACTCAACAAATCTACAAAAAATAATAACATCCCAAATAAAAGTATTACGAATAGCCTGTGGTGTTGGTAAATATGAACACACAACTCCCATATTTAAAAAAATTCAATATATTAAAATGTGTTGACATAGTACAGCTTAAAACAGTACTGATTATGCACAACATTTTCCATAACAAAATGCCTAATAACATTCAAAAGCAGTTCCAATCCACAGCGTGAACATATGAATGTAAAAAAAGTCACTTGAAAATAAGTGTTCACAATATTTATATGCAATTAGGCATATATTATTATTATTATTCATTTACCAAGTACCTATGTATATATTTATATATATAGTATTTTAATTTCCAAAAAAAGATAGTTGTAACTGCTAATGACATGTGCAGAAAATGACCCTATATCTAGTTTTCGTATATATATATAAATATATCTGCATTTATTGTTTTCCTGCCCTAACTTTTATTTAATTTTTTCTCCTGTTTTCTTTATTTTTTTGTACTCCTTAATTTCTATACGTTTTTGACGCAATAATGCCGCTGTATTAGGATGATGCACGGGAGGGCTACTTTCCACAAGCTATGCTTCCGCCCTCCCGCTTCTACTAATTTTGTTCATCTTTGTGTGTATGAATTAAACTTTTTTTGTTTTTTGGATGAATAAAAAAATAATAATACTTTCAGCTTGGGGGCCCCCTAGTGGCCCTATGCCCCCGCATAGTCCGCATATAGGAAGAAACGGCCCTGGCTTCACCCTGTAACTAGCTATGCTAGCTTCGAGTTGCAGCTTTTTGAGCTGAACCCGGCCTCGCCTATACTCTTCGTAGTCGTGTATCGTCCACCAAAGTCCAATAAGGATTTCATAACTGACTTTTCTGACTTTCTGTCTGGGATCATGGTGAAATATGATCGTGTTTTGATCCGCGGAGACTTTAATGTCCATGTGTGCTGCGAGTCCAAACCTCTGGTTAGGGACTTTTTAAATCTCCTCGACTCTTTTGGTCTCGTTCAGTCCGTGGTTGGCTCAACACATGATAAAGGACACACCTTAGATTTAGTATTATCGTTTGGACTGTCTATCTCTGTGGATGAAATCTGTGCAGCAACGCGTATCTCAGACCATTTACCGGTTCTGTTTACAACCTCGATCCCTTCTGTGGGAGTCGAATCACGTGCCCCTGCCAAGCCCGCCTTAACCTGCCATCAGGCCATGGGGCTGATTTTGTAGGCCCCCTATTTAAACAACAAATCAAAGTCATTTATAGCTTCGGCAGGCTCTGTGATTGCACTTCTCCACTCTGCTCTACGCGCGCCTGATCCTCTCCTCCAGATGAGTGACGTATCGGGCCTCCCTCATGTATTTGTCCGGTTGCCGTTGGCTCCCCTCCACGTACCAAGTCCTCGTCGTCCTCTCCATCTCCTCCAACAGATAATGTCCCTCCTGTCTGTTTTTGAATAAGTCACATGTGAAACATATTCTCATTCTGATTGGCTGTTAAGTGGTGCCCACTGACTGTTTCGGAGTCGTCATTTTTGAGAAAAATCTCTGGAATCCATCGATCTGATTGATTAGCAGAACAAATGATCAAAATACTACAGAGGGAAGATATTTTCGTTTGGATTACTGGTCTGGGGGAAGCTCACGAGTGTGTGTGTGTGTGTGTGTGTGTGTGTGTGTGTGTGTATACGTGTGTATACGTGTGTATGTTTGTGTATTTTTGCATTTGTGTGTATTGTGTTGGTTTCCCGGGGAAAACACTCACGAGAAACACTGGCTGTTGTTATGCCTGCTGTGACGTCAAGTTACTCCGTTCTCCGCTTGTAATTATGCCGTTACAAGCTTCAAAGTTGTATTTATCATCTGAATTTCCCGAAACAAGTTTAATATTCTGAAAGCCAAGACTTTGGTTATTTGAAACCAGATGAAAACAAACTGTAACGGACTCTGCCGTGTTATCTATGATTACTAAACGCCTTTCATTCATAATTTCAAGGAGGGAGGGAGGGGAACAGCAGAACGGCGAGGGAGACCTGTTCTTCCCTTTACAAGCTTCAAAAATGTATTTATCGTGTGATTTTGGAAATAAAAGTTTCATATTCTGAAAGCCAAGACTTTGTTTATTTAACATTTTAAAAAAACATCCAAAATAAAACTTTTTAAAAAAAAAATTAAATATAGTTTTTTTTTTGATTGGCTCATGATAGGCCCCTGATCTCCGTAGGCCCCTGGGCTTCAGCAAGGTCAGCCCGTGCATTAAGGCAGCCCCCCCCCCCACTGCGCGTTGTCTGCGTTCAATTAACCCCTTGACTGCCTCACAGTGTTCAGATGCTTTTAATGCTTCTCCGATCTGTATTTAGAGATGTTGAATTAGAGGAGAATTGTGCTCTTAGTGCTGATGAGCTTATCTCCACGTTTGACTCGACATGCACACTAATACTGGATTCCGTTGCTCCTTTTACGCTTAGACGCACCAAAGTTCTTTTAGAGCCGTGGCTTAATGACTGTACTCACGCTCTTAGACGCACTGTTGGCGCAGATATCTCTGCTCTGCGCCGATCCTATATGAGTGTACTTTAAAAGAGGGAAAACTCAAAACAGCCAGGATGAGGGTTAAACAATAATCTGTTTTAATAATAAAAGGTAATAATACAATACACTTTCAAAGGAGTGGGGCGGGCCCCCACTCCCTGCTCTGGTTCTGATGCCGGGAGATCCTTTCATCTGGACGGCAGGAGTAAAAGAGAAATAACTAAAAAATAGAATAGCTTATATGCAGAAAAGGAGGAGCTGTTGTCAGTTTCTCATTGGGAGATGCAAAAAAGATGGCTTCTCTTAGCGAATCAGCGCGTGCCAGCAGAGATGATCCGGAAACAGTCCCTTGGTTCGAAGCAAAACAACCACATCTGGTGTTCGCCGTCTCATTCTGCATAGATCTCCACACCCCCACCTCTCTACACATTCCAGAGGCCTCAGCTGTATCCCAACAATACCCCCTTGCTCACACAAAGACAATCCCCCCATTTCTCATACCTCCAGCTTTTGTCCACACACTGCTACTACCAACACAAAGCAACTAAACACACATATATAAAGTAATTAAACACACATATACCATTCAAGATATGTAGACTTCCCTGAAACATGACATACTGGAGACCTTAAGCAGAAGAACTCTCATCCACCCAGCCTGCCCAAATACCCCTCCCCCACAGAGCAATACAACCTGTTTAGCACCCAGGCACCCAGGAATGTTCGAAGCAAGTTTAGTCCTCACATTTATGAAAGGATAAAACAGAGAAATCAACACAAAACACAAACACAGGTACCGTCCGAACAGTATTCACTTAACTGCTACTATTGATAATTACCAGAGAAACTCCAGGGGCCTCCTTCAATATCTGGAAATTGCAACAAGACTTTCTGCCATTTCTAATGTAACACTCCTCCCAAATATCAGACTATAATAATCTTCAATTCCCCCTTTTTATCTCTCAAGAGATAAACTTACACAAGGCATTTTGAAACATATCTACTATCATTCTTTTCTACTGTGTCTGTCCCCCAATATTGTATAAATCTATCAGAAACTGAGACCCAAAGTACTTGAACGTTTGGGAACAGAACACCATCTTCCATGGCAGTGAAGGAACCATCAGAGGTGGAACCTGAGCGCTAGAAAGCAAGCAGTCTCCTTGTGTGGTGAATCATCAGCCCCCCCCCTCAGAGGAATACGCCAACAAGGGCAGCTGATAGGGAGGGGGAGATGCGGCTTTCCTTTCACTGGTGGAACTGATCAGAGAGAAGTAGACTCCTCTGCTGCCTCGACAAGTCCCCCAGCCCGCTGACAACCGCTTCCAAGTAGTCTGCTGTAAGGATGTCTTCAGGGTCGTTCTCGTCCAGTCCACTGATGACAGCTTCCGAGTCGTCTGCTGTAGGGATGTCCTCAGGATCCTGCTCCTCCCGTCCACTGATGACAGCTTCCGAGTCGACCTCCTCTGCGAGGATCACATCCATCCTGATGTCATCCCCGGTCCTAGCAGGTGGTTTCCTCGCCGCACACTGGCTCCCGTGGTACGGGCTGTCCCCCTTTCCTCCCACGCGGACGGCATGAGAGATCCGCTGGGTCACTCGGTCGGGGCCGGAGAGCCTGGGGTTGAGCCACTTTGTCCTGATGACCTTCAGCCAGACGAACTCTGCTGTGTCCGCCTCCTGCGTCTTGTGTCCCCCTTTGGCATCGCCAACCTGTGTGGAGAAATCTGATACAAATCCCTCAAGCCTACGCTCAGGGCTCCGGGGCCCTCCGCTGTTTGACCCACCATTGCGTAAGCAGCTTGGAGCCTGTTGGTGGGGTCTCTTAAAAATAACAGACGTCTGTGAACAGGTTTTCTAAATTAATTGTAGACCTCCTATCTGCCAGTGCATCTTCAGAATCTTAATACTTGGCCTGTGGCAACAAAACAAAACTCCAACATCTCTAGGTGAACCAAATAACATATTTCAATAGCTCTGAATTTCTGACAAGCGTCTGTGTTATTCTTAATGAAATCCCTGAGATCCCATTTAAAATCTCAATATAATATGAACTGCTAATGTTTCTGGTAAAGAATCACACTAATGTTATGGATTCAAAAAACAACCAAAATCATGATACTGACAAAGTGAATGGTTTCCTGGTGATACTGCTTCTACCGGTCAGTGCTTAGATATTATCAAGCTGAAAAAATGAATAAAAAATTTCAACAAACTGTCATCAAATGTCTTTCTATTATGAATTTAGATGAAATGTATATCCCCATAATGACCTGCACAATAAAGTCTATGGCTTTTACTTCTTTACCAGGCTAATTACATGATGTTGTCTAAATTACATTCTGTCTCATTACATTACTATGTTTTAGCTTTAACTGTAATATGTTCTTTGTACATTTCAAACCTCAGTTACTTTAATACCTGAAACATTACTCACCGGTCAACTTCCTCAGTATTCCATTCTGAAATTACATCTCTCACAGTAGCCCCTTGGCCACTGATTCTGCATCTGTGTTACCTGTTATAACTCAATCAATATTAGAAACATGTCAACATTCATCAAATAGTATCTTATCCCCAGATATGGAGCAGGTCCATTCTAAAACTGTCAATCAATGGTCAGATTGAACAATCGAGTTGGGGCAGCAGGTTCCCTTCAGTCCCTAAATGAAAAATGTACATTGTAAAGTTTACACTCCCCCTTTTTACACATAACTCATGTGTAACCAAAATCCTGTATGGGAAGAAAACCTTCAGGTAATAAAGGATTATAAAAAATACCCAACATTTTTCCCAAATGTACATCCATAATTTCCACAGTAAACACTTCAGTGAAATTAAGTGTTTCTCTCCATCCTTCAGTCCTAAAAGAAACAGAATCTTCATGTTTTATTTTGAGTTTCACATTCTGCAAACTGCCACCTCCTGTGGGAGTGAAATATCAAGTAGATTAGAAACGGGTCACCTGCACGGTTTTCCAATTTTTGTGGAATTGTAGGAAACCTCTCATTTCCCACAGAGCCCCAGAATAATGTGTTAGTCCAAAAGCATGCTTGATTAGTCATTGTTTTAAATCATGCAGTTGCACTGATCACATGCAGACATACACTCACACTCACACTGTCAGGTTGTAAAGTCAAGTTTGGTCAGAGTCACCCCAGAGTCAGTCATTGACATTGTCTTCTCAAGTTACACTGTCGGTCAGGGTCAAAGGTCAGTTGGTCTCAGTCTTATTGGCCATGTGTTGTGCTCTGCAGAGACTTTGATATTTCAGCATAGGCCAGTATCCTTTGTCTACAAAATCTGTCTTATATGGAGCGCCATCATTAATTAATTCACGATTACAACTATAATTTTCCAGATGTCTCTAACTTTTCAACGGAACAGCAGTTCCCCACATTCCCTGAAAAGTGTTAGCCTAAAAATGTCACTTCCTTATAGTACTACTACTGCAGTTCATTTACAACTAATTAGTATTAAAATGTCTAATAGATCTACTTCAGAAACTTGTGTACTTAATTATTATCTTGTGTCAAAACATTACTAGGATCTGTGTAGCTCTGCATTTCATAGCTCATTATACGCATTTATCTTCAATTCTGGTCTACTTAAAAACAATGTTAAATTCTTTAGCAGTGTGTGGAACCCAGGGTGTCTGAACACGCAACAATTACTCCCTACTTTATCAAGGATCCAAAAACAGAAGTCATTTCATATTTCCATCCTAAAGCCCTCCTATGGTAATAACCATGCCACAATGGTGAAATTAATACTCTATAGATTGGAATTATATTTGGCTTGGCACTAGCTCTCCCTCTAACATTATCCATTCAAATAAAGGTTTGTCTTATATCCTAAAACTATCCCTTTAATGGTGTTAATCAAAATTGTAACAAATGAGATCACTACTTTATTCACACGTGAATAAAAATCTCTTAAAGAATATTTTGTTAACATGATGAAAAGATTGAAGAATATGGTTCTATTCTGTCATATACCCCCTTTATCCCTCAGTGTGTTTTAGGATGATTCTCATTTTACTTTAATAGTTTCCTCTTTACTGCTATTTTTAATTTACCAATTGATTAATTCATGGTGAATACAACTTTTTACCTTTACTTATTTATCAAGTCAATTCAAGTTCTTTAAATTTGTTTCTTTAAAATACATTAGTAGATACCTTGTGGAGTATTCACAATAACTAATCCTCTCTAGGATATGAAATCCATTCATCTTTAACAAGATACTATTTCCCTATTTATGTTTAGTTCATGATGACAATGGTATAAAAACCACACGTTTTACTCATAGCTAGTTTCTATGTCAAGATTATTATGTGTGACATAATAATCAGATGTCTTGTTTGCTAAACAAGAATAATAAACTTTAATATTTTCAGCATTCCAGACCATCATTTAAACAAGCAGCCTCCCATCTAAAACACTAAACCTAATGTTGTACACCACCCTCTGGAAAACTCTTGCACAGTTATGCTGTCAAATCATTGCATAATTTCTTCAGAGTGTGACCAGTCTGAGACAAGCCTATCTCAAGATCTTGTCATAATGAGAACAGTCAGTGATTTGTTGTCCTCTGCAGCTGTAGTCAGTTGGATCAATGAAACTCTTGTTTGGCACTGGGATGTCCTGAGGGGGAAGGAACCTCTGGATCAATGTGCTACCACCAGCAGACACATGTTTTCCTCTGGACAGTAGAAATCCCCAAACACTTGCAGTTCCTCTTCACACCACTGTTGCCTTGACAATGAGGCCCAAGCAAAATGTCAAAATCTCCTCAGAGATGCGTTCTTTGCACAGTTCTTCTGTTTCTGTAGTGAGCAACCTTTCACTTAACACACTGATTCAGAGTACAACCCAAAGGTGGCGCACAACTATCCAGTGCTGCTGTAATCACAGCAAATCAGCAACTGGAGAAAAACTCAATTTAAATCTCTCCCCCAAAGGGTTACAAAATAAAACGGCTGAGTGTCTATATGGTCAGGAATGCTGAAACATGTGAATGTTAAAACAAACTAATGGTAGTAGTGTACCCAGATTCTTTGACTTTATTAAAAGTGGTAAAACTACATTGTAAAATCTCTTTTGTCTAGTTGGTGTCCTGCTTCTAAAATTCTAGTCAGCAAAATAAAATAAACTTCATCTTTAAAATCTTCTTTAATTTGAAACCAAAAAAAAGTCTTCATTCTCCACCATGATCCATTTCTTCATCAAAGTCCATAAAACTGATGATTTATCTTTGAAAACCAGGAGGAATGACAGTTCTCATAAAACACTATCCTTCCTTACTTCAGTTCTAAGTCAAATGAGCAAAACAGGAAAACCCTCCTTAACCATCTTAGATTAATCTTTTATCTACTTCCTTATTCTATTATTTTTTCAATTGTTTATCTAAGTTGTGTTACAAGCATGGTTAGATTTGTAACAGAATACAAAACTAACTGTATTTAGCGCTATATTTGAAAAACAAGTAATCTGATTACAGTTAATGAATATATTTTTTAACACTTAAAGGAAGTATTGGTGGAAAAGTTTCCTCACAAAATGTAATCTTCATTACTAAAGCTACAACCTAAAGAAATCATCACGGAACAGTTTTCTGTCCTTACCACTTAATTGTTTCAATAAAAACTAAAAAGCATTGTGAAAACTCCCACTCTTGAGAACATTTCAACACTTTATTCCATCTAAGCGCTAATGTTTATGACAGACACGCCCTATTAATCCAAAACGGTCTTTAATGGTATCAATCGTGAACTTTCTTAATATGAATTGTAAATGCAACGTATGTTCTCTTTAGAACACAGATAGGATAGTTGCAGCTGAAACTGGTTAACAGCAGCTTTCTGTCAACCTAGATAAGCATGTAGGTCTTATATCTAGTAATATATTTTATTTCATGTTTTTACTCATAAAACAATATGACATTGTCCAGAATAGTAGTTAACTTTATATAACTTTGACTCTTTCTAATCTTTTCAAACATCTTAATTCTCTTGTCTCTCTCTCTTTCCTCACTGTGCCCTGGGGCTGCCTGCTCACAAGCTTCTCTCATGAATCACCTCTGTGTTTATCCAACCGTGTGAGATGGCCTTTAGCCTCGTGCAGCACCTCTGTAATGTTTAAACATTTAACAGCTTCTCTCTGACTGACAAGCTTACAAAAACCTTCTGTTTACTTTCTACTCTTTCTTCACAAACTTAAAAACACAATTGTCGTGAATTGTTTGCGTTTTCAGTTTCCTATCTACATTAAACAACCACCAACTCAGAGTCACTGTGGCATGATCAATACCACTCCTAAATAACATTACAATGTATATTTCGTACAGTGAGTTTGTTATTTAATGTTTAACAAATTGTCCTCTTTGTATGTCTAATATAGGTAGAATAATCCACTATTATATTTAATTTGAATGTACTTCATATACTCAGTAAACCTCTTTTTACTTTCCCTCAACGTTACTGTATGCAATTAAGTTCCTCTGAAATCTAATTAAGTACAATTCTCAGTTAATGACAAATACCACGAAATTCACAATGCAATGCAATGGTAACAAGCAGTTCTCAAACCTCTCATAAAACCACAATGTGACGTAACTGTATCCTACAAAAACTATGCCAAAAACAACAAATTATAGTTTGTTATTTATTTCAATATATCTTACTACATCAAATCACACATTGATGTATTAGTTTTCACTGTTATTCATTCCAACTTCAGCAGCCATTGTTGATTATTCACCCCTTGTTTTAAATGACCTCCTTTTTCTTCAGGCATTAAAGAAGAGAGCAAACAGGAGAGAGAAAGGGGGGGATACTCTCACAGACACCCCGGCTGGAGCTGTCAGGCATTCCAGGAGAAGGGGGGCTTTCTTGAAACAAGAATGACTTCGTATTTCTTTATCTGACTAAGGCTTTCCTGTGTTCAATAATATATATATATATATATATATATATATATATATATATATATATATATATATATATATGCACCTAAATATATCCTCCACGCTGTCTGTTCAGCTTTTAAGATGCAATATTTCTTTCAACAGAATGGGCGTTAAACCCAACAGAACAAGAGAAATCCGTTAATTTCAATGGCTTTTGAAGTTCGCGTTTCTACTCTTGGATTCTATACATATAATGCAACTGCCGGCTCCTAAGAGACAGGAAAGCATTATTCTGTTTTGTTCTGGATGGAGTCTTTAGAAAGCCACTGAACATCCCCGATGAGTTAGCCGTCTCGATTTCTGAAAAAACCCACACTCCTCATCGCTTCACGTGCAGCTAACGAGTTTTAGCCGTATGATTCTGAAAAATCTACGGCGCCTTTCACTTTACTCTTAACACCTCGTTGCTTTATTTATTTATAACTTACCTATCTATGCTAAAAATATGTATTGCATTATACCGTCAATGACACCTGGAAATATCCTTGACAACTCTAACTTTTAGCTTAGCCAATTTACAGACCTTCGATAGAAACAGGCGTCCGTTTTACCTTTTAGTTTTAGGATCCTTAGTTGTCAGACTATTCCAGATATCTCCTCCATCCGCTGGCTGCTCATGCCTTCCTCTAAAAAACCCCACTCATGACGTCACCACGTCATGACGCCATCACGTCGGGCCACCAAATTGTTGGCGCAGATATCTCTGCTCTGCGCCGATCCTATATGAGTGTGCTTTAAAAGAGGGAAAACTCAAAACAGCCAGGATGAGGGTTAAACAATAATCTGTTTTAATAATAAAAGGTAATAATACAATACACATTCAAAGGAGTGGGGCGGGCCCCCACTCCCTGCTCTGGTTCTGATGCCGGGAGATCCTTTCATCTGGACGGCAGGAGTAAAAGAGAAATAACAAAAAAATAGAATAGCTTATATGCAGAAAAGGAGGAGCTGTTGTCAGTTTCTCATTGGGAGATGCAAAAAAGATGGCTTCTCTTAGCGAATCAGCGCGTGCCAGCAGAGATGATCGGGAAACAGTCCCTTGGTTCGAAGCAAAACAACCACATCTGGTGTTCGCCGTCTCATTCTGCATAGATCTCCACACCCCCACCTCTCTACACATTCCAGAGGCCTCAGCTGTATCCCAACAATACCCCCTTGCTCACACAATGACACGAGGGACTCACAAGAACTCAGATGCACGATACCGTTGACTTCAAAAAGTATCTTTTATTAATAAAAGATAAATCAAAAACAAAGATCGCTAGGTTCTACTAGGACCCTTGACCAGATCTCTAGGTTCCACTAGGTTTACTGAACAGATTTCAAGGTTTACAGACATGGCTCGACGTGGAGACAAGACGAACCGACAAAAGACAAAAGGAGAGCAGGGCTATAAATACACACAACGGTTAATGGGGCACAGGTGAAAACAATCAGGGGCGGGGCTGGTGATGATGAGCACATGAGACACACAAGCTGGCAGGTGACACACAACGACATGAAGTGTAGACACCTGAAAAGAGAGGGTAGAGTCAATAACAAAATAAAATGCAAGGCCACAATAATACACACAAAACAATAAGCTCACAGACTCTAACGCTGAAACCTTACAGTACCCCCCCTCTTACGGACGGCTCCAGACGTCCCTGAAAGCTGAGACTGACCTCTATCGAAGTCCGATATAAGGGTCTTGTCCACAATAAAGCTGCCTGGGATCCAACACCTCTCCTCTAATCCATACCCCACCCAGTCGACCAGGAACTGTCTACCTCTGCCCCTCTTCCTTTCCGACAGTATTTTGTCCACCGTGTACACTTGACCCCCGTCGACAACCCGGGGAGGTGGAGGGGACGTGGAGGCGGGGACCAGTCTGCTCTCTTTGGCTGGTTTTAACTTGCTGACATGGAACGTGGGGTGGACCTTGATGGACTTTGGAAGACATAAACGGACAGCAACAGGGTTAATCACTTTGGCTATGGGAAAGGGACCAACGAACCGGGGAGCCAGCTTCCTGGAGGCGACATGGAGAGGAAGATCCTTGGTGGATAGCCACACTCGTTGTCCGGCCTGGTACTTGGGGGCTGGACGTCGTTTCCGGTCGGCCAATGCCTTCATGCGAACGGCACTCCTCTGCAACATATGGCGAACTCCCGCCCAGACCCGACGGCAGCGTCGAACCAGAGCATGGGCTGATGGTACCGTGACCTCCTTCTCGAGCTCCGGAAACAAAGGAGGTTGGTACCCATGGACACATTGAAACGGGGAGATACCAGTGGCTGATGTGGGTAAGGTGTTGTGTGCATACTCCACCCAAATCAGACTCTTACTCCAGGTGGTGGGTTTCTCGGACGCTAGGCATCTCAAACAGGTCTCCAAATCCTGATTCATCCTCTCTGCTTGTCCATTTGACTGTGGGTGGTATCCGGAGGTCAGACTAACAGTGGCTTGGATTAGGCGACAAAACTCCTTCCAAAAGCGTGATACGAACTGTGGGCCTCGGTCTGAAACGACATCACTAGGAAAACCATGGATCCTGAACACATGGGACAACATGGCCTCTGCTGTTTCCTTGGCGTTAGGTAACTTGGGCATGGCGACAAAGTGTGCCATTTTAGAAAAACGATCAACCACAGTGAGTATGGTGGTATTACCTGCCGATGTTGGTAATCCTGTCACGAAATCCAACGCAATGTGAGACCATGGTCTGTTGGGAATGGGCAGAGGTTGGAGAAGACCTGCCGCAGCTTGCCGAGAAGTTTTGTTCCTGACGCACACAGGACACGCTGCTACATATTCTGCAACATCCTTCCACATCCCCGGCCACCAGAATCTGTGTCTCACCATGAAAAGGGTCCTTTTGTTTCCAGGATGACAGGTAAGTACCGACGTATGGGCCCAATGAACAACTTGCCCTCGAAGTTGCTCTGGCACAAACAAGCGATTCTGAGGACACCCTCTTGGGACAGGATTCCCAACGTTAGCCTGTTTGACCTTGGCTTCAATGGGCCAGGTCACACTCCCTATCACTCGGTCTGGCCGCAGAATGGGATCTGGACTCTTGGGGACTGGCTCAGGATCATACATTCTGGAGAGTGCATCAGGCTTTCCATTCTGCGAACCAGGTCGATATGACAGAGTGAACCTGAATCTATTAAAGAACAATGACCATCTGGCCTGCCTAGAGTTCAGACGTTTAACCTTCCTGATATATTGCAGGTTTTTATGATCCGTCCAGACCAGGAAATCCTGCTCCGCTCCCTCCAGCCAGTGCCGCCACTCCTCCAAAGCAATCTTCACAGCCAACAGTTCCCGATTTCCCACGTCGTAATTCCTCTCAGCAGACGATAGCTTACGGGAGAGGTACGCACACGGATGAAGCTTGTTGTCCCCTGCTGACCTCTGGGACAGTATAGCTCCAACGCCGTCGTTGGAGGCGTCCACTTCCACCACAAACTGTCGGTGGCGATCAGGTACAGTCAGGATGGGAGCTGTGGTGAACCTCCTCTTCAGTTCCAGGAAAGATTTCTCTGCCTGTGGATTCCACACAAACTGAACCTGGGGAGAGGTAAGGGCATGGAGAGGAGAGGCAATCGTACTGAAATTGCGTATGAACCGTCTGTAAAAGTTAGCAAACCCCAAGAATTGCTGAACTTTCTTTCTTGAGTCTGGCGTGGGCCAGTTCTCCACGTCACTGACCTTAGCTGGGTCCATTTCCACCTTGTTAGGGGAAATCATAAAACCCAAAAATGCCACAGAGTTCACATGAAACTCGCATTTTTCGGCTTTCACAAACAAATGGTTAGCCAGGAGTCTCTGAAGACCAAGGTGAACATGGTTAACATGAATATTCTCATCTGGAGAAAAGATGAGGATATCATCGAGATACACAAAACAGAAAACATTCAGGAAATCTCTTAACACATCATTAATGAGGGCTTGGAAAACAGCAGGTGCATTACAAAGTCCAAAAGGCATCACCAAATATTCGTAATGTCCCGTAGGTGTATTGAAACCCGTTTTCCACTCATCCCCCTCCCGGATGCGCACAAGGTGATATGCATTCCTTAGGTCAAGCTTGGTAAATACCTTGGCTCCCTGTAACAGTTCGAATGCCGTAGAGATGAGTGGAAGGGGATATCTGTTCTTAACTGTGATCTGATTAAGTGGACTGTAATCAATACAGGGCCTTAATGAACCGTCCTTTTTACCTACAAAAAAGAAACCTGCTGCTGCTGGGGATGATGATGGCCGAATCAAGCCAGCTTTGAGTGATGATCCGATATACTCTTCCATGGCCTTCCTTTCAGGACCAGAAAGAGAATACAACCGTCCTTTGGGGATAGTAGAGCCCGAGAGAAGGTCTATAGGGCAATCATACGGTCTATGGGGAGGCAAGGAAGTAGCTCGTGTCTTGTTAAACACCTCCTTAATGTCAAGGTAACACTCTGGCACTTTGGATAAGTCAGGAAAGTCAGATGGTTTAGCAGACGTGACACTGTCCCTATCTGACGCCTGTTTAAAGCTCCCAGATCTGTGCGGTCTACTCGAAACTGTATGAGAGGCTAAACAAGAACGAGAGCACTCATTCCCCCACCCCTTAACCTTTCCTGTAAGCCAGTCCATGTGAGGGTTATGTTTAACAAGCCAAGGGTAACCCAAAATGAGAGGCTGTTGAGCTGAGTTAAATAAATGAAAGCTAATATGCTCACGGTGCTCCTGATCTATGACAATTTCTATGGGTTCCGTGCGATGAGTAACTGTACATAAAAGGCGGCCATCCAACGCACTAGCTTCTAATGGCTGATCTAAGAGGACAATGTTTAAGTTCAACTCTTTAGCCAGCTCCCAGTCTAACAAGCTCTCATCAGCCCCAGAGTCAATTAATGCATCCTGAGTTACAGTTTTATCCTTCAGTTTCATTTGTACCTGAGTCAGTCTTCTCGAGGAAGGGTCGAAAGAAGTCATTCGGCTCACCAGCGTCCCTCTTCCCACTGATGAGCCTGATCTTTTGCTGGACAGGCTGCCAGAACATGACCCTGCTGGCCGCAGTAGAAACACCGCCGCTCCCGTAGGCGGCGCTGTCGCTCCTCCGGGGTGAGTTTGGCTCTTCCGAGCTGCATCGGTTCCTCCGCGGCGCTAGGGGGCGATGGTCGCTCTGGAGACGAAGTCCGGGTATTCCTCCGCCAACCGTAGTGTTCCTTCTGTAACCCCCGTCCGAAGAGTGTAGTGGAAGCTGCTTCCTCCCCCCTCTCCCGACGTCTCTCAGCTAGACGTTGGTCCACCCGGATAGCCATGGCAATGAGTGAGTCCAACTCTACAGGCAACTCTAATGGAGCTAACTGATCCTTTATGGGATCCGCTAATCCATGCAGAAACGCATCAAAAAGAGCCGCGGAATTCCATCCGCTCTCCGCTGCCAGGGTCCGGAATTCGATCGCGTAATCCGCCACCCTCCTCTGCCGTTGTTTGATGTTTACCAGGGCTCTCGCTGACTCTCTCCCAGGTGCTGTCTGGTCAAAAATGTTCTTCATTGAGTCCATGAAAAACTTTAACGACTGGCAAACAGGCGAGTCTCGGGCCCATTCTGCTGTTGCCCAGGCTCCTGCTCTTCCCGTCAAGTGAGATATTATGAAAGCTACCTTAGCTTGATCGGTGGGAAATGCTGCGGGCTGATGTTTGAAGTGGAGATCGCACTGTATCAGGAATGGACGACAGTTTCTCGAATCCCCGGAGAACTTCTCCGGTGAAGCGAGGCGGAGTGAAGACGATGGCATGGATATTTGCACGGGGATCAACGGGGGGGCAAACCCGACCTCTGCTGGACCGGAAAACTCTGCCGCAGGAATAGCAGGACGTCCCTCGAGGTGCGTAAGTATGTCACGCATCTTCTCTGCCAGGTGATTTAATTCTGTTGTCACTGTTACTTGGAAGTTGTGCTGACGGGCATTTACGTCTTGAACCCCCTGCTTCATTGTTGTCAGCTGCTCCTCCTGCTGACACAAGCGTGTTCTTTGCACTTGCAAAGCCGTCTTGAACACGGTGGAATCGGCTGAGTCCATCTTGTTTGGTCGGTTCGTTCTGACACGAGGGACTCACAAGAACTCAGATGCACGATTCCGTTGACTTCAAAAAGTATCTTCTATTAATAAAAGATTAATCAAAAACAAAGATCGCTAGGTTCTACTAGGACCCTTGACCAGATCTCTAGGTTCCACTAGGTTTACTGAACAGATTTCAAGGTTTACAGACATGGCTCGACGTGGAGACAAGACGAACCGACAAAAGACAAAAGGAGAGCAGGGCTATAAATACACACAACGGTTAATGGGGCACAGGTGAAAACAATCAGGGGCGGGGCTGGTGATGATGAGCACATGAGACACACAAGCTGGCAGGTGACACACAACGACATGAAGTGTAGACACCTGAAAAGAGAGGGTAGAGTCAATAACAAAATAAAATGCAAGGCCACAATAATACACACAAAACAATAAGCTCACAGACTCTAACGCTGAAACCTTACACACAAAGACAATCCCCCCATTTCTCATACCTCCAGCTTTTGTCCACACACTGCTACTACCAACACAAAGCAACTAAACACACATATATAAAGTAATTAAACACACATATACCATTCAAGATATGTAGACTTCCCTGAAACATGACATACTGGAGACCTTAAGCAGAAGAACTCTCATCCACCCAGCCTGCCCAAATACCCCTCCCCCACAGAGCAATACAACCTGTTTAGCACCCAGGCACCCAGGAATGTTCGAAGCAAGTTTAGTCCTCACATTTATGAAAGGATAAAACAGAGAAATCAACACAAAACACAAACAAAGGTACCGTCCGAACAGTATTCACTTAACTGCTACTATTGATAATTACCAGAGAAACTCCAGGGGCCTCCTTCAATATCTGGAAATTGCAACAAGACTTTCTGCCATTTCTAATGTAACACTCCTCCCAAATATCAGACTATAATAATCTTCAATTCCCCCTTTTTATCTCTCAAGAGATAAACTTACACAAGGCATTTTGAAACATATCTACTATCATTCTTTTCTACTGTGTCTGTCCCCCAATATTGTATAAATCTATCAGAAACTGAGACCCAAAGTACTTGAACGTTTGGGAACAGAACACCATCTTCCATGGCAATGAAGGAACCATCAGAGGTGGAACCTGAGCGCTAGAAAGCAAGCAGTCTCCTTGTGTGGTGAATCATCAGCCCCCCCCCCTCAGAGGAATACGCCAACAAGGGCAGCTGATAGGGAGGGGGAGATGGGGCTTTCCTTTCACTGGTGGAACTGATCAGAGAGAAGTAGACTCCTCTGCTGGCTCGACAAGTCCCCCAGCCCGCTGACAACCGCTTCCAAGTAGTCTGCTGTAAGGATGTCTTCAGGGTCGTTCTCGTCCAGTCCACTGATGACAGCTTCCGAGTCGTCTGCTGTAGGGATGTCCTCAGGATCCTGCTCCTCCCGTCCACTGATGACAGCTTCCGAGTCGACCTCCTCTGCGAGGATCACGTCCATCCTGATGTCATCTCCGGTCCTAGCAGGTGGTTTCCTCGCCGCACACTGGCTCCCGTGGTACGAGCTGTCCCCCTTTCCTCCCACGCGGACGGCATGAGAGATCCGCTGGGTCACTCGGTCGGGGCCGGAGAGCCTGGGGTTGAGCCACTTTGTCCTGATGACCTTCAGCCAGACGAACTCTGCTGTGTCCGCCTCCTGCGTCTCGTGTCCCCCTTTGGCATCACCAACCTGTGTGGAGAAATCTGATACAAATCCCTCAAGCCTACGCTCAGGGCTCCGGGGCCCTCCGCTGTTTGACCCACCATTGCGTAAGCAGCTTGGAGCCTGTTGGTGGGGTCTCTTAAAAATAACAGACGTCTGTGAACAGGTTTTCTAAATTAATTGTAGACCTCCTATCTGCCAGTGCAGCTTCAGAATCTTAATACTTGGCCTGTGGCAACAAAACAAAACTCCAACATCTCTAGGTGAACCAAATAACATATTTCAATAGCTCTGAATTTCTGACAAGCATCTGTGTTATTCTTAATGAAATCCCTGAGATCCCATTTAAAATCTAAATATAATATGAACTGCTAATGTTTCTGGTAAAGAAACACACTAATGTTATGGATTCAAAAAACAACCAAAATCATGATACTGACAAAGTGAATGGTTTCCTGGTGATACTGCTTCTACCGGTCAGTGCTTAGATATTATCAAGCTGAAAAAATGAATACAAAATTTCAACAAACTGTCATCAAATGTCTTTCTATTATGAATTTAGATGAAATGTATATCCCCATAATGACCTGAACAATAAAGTCTATGGCTTTTACTTCTTTACCAGGCTAATTACATGATGTTGTCTAAATTACATTCTGTCTCATTACATTACTATGTTTTAGCTTTAACTGTAATATGTTCTTTGTACATTTCAAACCTCAGTTACTTTAATACCTGAAACATTACTCACCGGTCAACTTCCTCAGTATTCCATTCTGAAATTACATCTCTCACAGTAGCCCCTTGGCCACTGATTCTGCATCTGTGTTACCTGTTATAACTCAATTAATATTAGAAACATGTCAACATTCATCAAACAGTATCTTATCCCCAGATATGGAGCAGGTCTATTCTAATACTGTCAATCAATGGTCAGATTGAACAATCGAGTTGGGGCAGCAGGTTCCCTTCAGTCCCTAAATGAAAAATGTACATTGTAAAGTTTACAGCGCTTGCAGGCGTGCAGAGAGAAAATGGAAAAAGGATAAACTCCATGTCTCCTTAGAAATCCTTCGTGCTTGCCTTTCCGACTACCAGACGGCAGTCAAAGCAGCTAAAACTGAGTATATTTCTCTGTTTATCTCTAAAAACAGCCATAAACCTCAGATGTCCTCAACTCGATCATTAATCCTTGTGATGTTTCTCCAATTGTGCCATCGACTACCCTTTGCGATACATTTCTTAAAAATGTTATCGAAAAAGTATCTGCGCTTAGGCTAGCCCACATTAGTGCTATCCCAGATTCTGCTCTTTTTCTGTGCCCTGCTGTCCTCAACCACTTTGAGCCTGTATCCCTCTCTTCTCTCTCGGATGTAGTCAAGCACCTGCAGCCGACAAACTGCACCTCAGACAGCATTCCCTCTCTCTTCCTTAGAGATGTTTTTGAATCAGTTGGAGCAAGTGTTTTATTGCTTGTAAACACCTCTCTTAGCTCAGGATGTGTCCCAGCTGCCTTCAAACATGCCGTGGTTAAGCCACTACTTAAAAAGAAAAATCTCGACCCTTCCATTCTCGCAGATTTTAGGCCCATCTCACAGCTACCATTTTTATCTGAAGCCCTGGAGCGAGTAGTCTATGTCCAGCTGCAGTAGTTTTTAACCATAAATGGCATCCATGAAAAGTTTCAGTCTGGCTTTAAACCCATGCACTGAAACAGCCCTTTTAAGAGTTTTTAATGATCTGCTCTTAGCCGCCGATTCAGGTAGCTTAGCTGTCTTGGTGCTGTTGGACCTGACAGCTGACTTTGACACTGTGGACCTTAGTATCCTGTTGTTATGGCTTGAACAGTCTGCAGGCATCACAGGCTCTGCCCTTGCATGGTTCAGGTCCTATTTGACAGACCGTAGCCTCTCAGTGCAGTTGGGTGCCTTCTCCTCTGCCAAAGCCCCTCTTACCTGTGGGGTTCCTCAAGGATCGATTCTGGGCCCCATCCTTTTTCTACTGTACATACTGCCCTTAGGCTCAATTCTCACAAAACACAATATCCCCTTCCATTGTTATGCTGACGATGTACAGATCTATCTGCCTCTCAATCAAAATGCCAACTCACTACAGCAGTTGAAGGACTGCTTAACAGAGATTAAATCCTGGCTGAGCCAAAACTTCCTCACCCTTAATGAGAGCAAGACTGAGGTCATCTTTTTTGGACCCCGACCTTCAGCCTCTCCGGTTGATATTCTTGGCTCCCTTAGTAAAAACATCTTCCCCTCTGTCATGAACCTTGGAGTGACCTTTAATCGCGCTTTTAAATTTGATAAGCAGGTCAGCACCGTAGTCAAGACCTGCTTTTTTAAAATACGACTATTGGCTAAGACCAAGTCGTTTTTATCTTTTAAAGACCTAGAAAGGGTTATTAATGCCTTTGTTACCTCGAGACTGGATTACTGCAATGCTCTGTATGTGGGTATGGACCAGGCCTCAATTAAAAGCCTGCAGTTAGTGCAGAACGCAGCTGCACGTCTTCTAACTGGCCATAAAAAGCGTGACCACATCACCCAAATTCTGGCCTCATTGCACTGGCTTCCAGTTCGGTTCAGAATAGATTTTAAAATCCTTTTATTTGTTTTCAAAGCCCTAAATGGGCTGGCTCCGGCCTATGTTGCCGAACTCCTCCATCGCTACACCCCAGGCAGAGCCTTAAGGTCGGATGATCAGCTGCTGCTGATAGTGCCTAAGGCCAGGCTCAAAACCAGAGGGTACCGAGCATTCGCAGCAGCGGGCCCCAGGCTCTGGAATATTTTGCCCCTCCATGTGAGGTCGGCTCAGACCCTGGGGGTTTTTAAATCAACACTTAAAACTCACTTTTTCTCTCTGGCCTTTTAGGCTTCTCTTATCAAGAATAGCTTTTACCCAAGACCTTTTCCCTCTCTAACCTCTCAAGTTTTATTAGAGGGAAACGGTTTGTAGAGTGGCTTAGACAGGCCGGGGAGTGTTACAATTCGTAGACACAGCGTACCTCCCTATCTCTCGTCAATTTCCAACTAAGGCTCCAGTGGGGACCTTGCTCCCTGAGTGTGCCTCTCCACCTATGTTTCTTACTCTCTTACTTGCTACCCTTTGCCCTCAATTTATTCTAAGGGAGTGCTTGTTCTTCCGTCTGTCTGTGTCTGTGTATTCTCTTGTTCCAATTAACACAGTCAAATTTTTTCTTGTTTTGTGTCTATATCTACGCCGGGATCCGGAGTCAAGGCTGATCTTCTTGCTGTGGTCCTGGATCCTCTATCCTGAGTTCTGGATTAAGTCGTGGACTTCGGGTCGTGGCTAAACCTGTCTCTGCGGTCCTGCCTGGGTCTCGTCATGCTGCCTCCCTGAAGGCTCCCACACGAATGTAGTTGACATCTTCGTAGATTCATCTTCTTATTACAGACACATGCATTTCCTAACATTTGGACTACCTATGCTGTAAAATGTATTATCTCTTCGATTTACACACGGCATCTATTGCACGTCTGTCCGTCCTGGGAGAGGGATCCCTCCTCTGTTGCTCTCCCTGAGGTTTCTCCCATTTTTTCCCTCTAAACTGTGGGTTTTTGTGGGGAGTGGGTTACCAGCCCTCCAACAGCGAGTCTGCATCGGTCCTGACTTCACCTGCTGCTCTACCTGATAGGACTCAATGTTGTGTGTGTCCGTCATGAAACACGCTGTTTACAAACAGTTCAGTGGAAACATTCACTGATAAACTGCACAACAAGAGCTATTTAATATCTTCATACAGATGTTAACAACCTCGTATTTGTTTAAACTTAGGATAATTTACTCATGTCTAGCCTAGAAAACTGTAAAAGTTGTGAATATTTACACGGACTGTTGCAACAACAAAGCAGCTTATAAACATCAGATTTTAAAACAAAAATATGTTAACAAAAAAAGTATGCCATAAAAGATTTTTAGAATTTTCATTTTGTTATTTTAATCAGAGAGATGCTGTGTCACGATCTGTCTGTGTTGTGTTTTGTCTTGTCTTGATCGGTCTTTGGTTTCCTGTTTTATTTTGAAAAGTGTTCACCCCCCGTCTTGCCTGTTGCTTTCTGTCTCTAGCCTCATCCCAATACCCCTCCTCGACTCCTCCCCCCCCCTTCCTTGCGTCTTAGCTCCGCCTCCGTAAGATGTGAGCGAGAGACACGAGGAGGAGACGCGAGGACAGAGGAGTCCTCAGGTATTAATTGGGATGTCCTCGTTCACTCAAACGTCACTTTTAAAAAACGTCTGTTAATAATGACATGTGCACAGCTGTATTCCCTCTCATCGGGCTCAACTGAAGAACCCCTTAGAACCGGCCCATTTCTGGTTAAATATTTATTTAAATGAATGGATCTTTCTCTTGTTAGTCAAGGAATTCAATGTATGATGGTTGGTCCTGCTTTTGTGTTCCGTTTTGGTGTAAAAGGTAGCTACATTTAAATAAAAATATAATTATAGTAATGTGAAAGCCTTTTAGAAATGAATTGCACATAATAATTCCCACGGAGCTGTGAGCACTTATACATTTATGTGACGCTTTTCCACTCATCTTCCAGTTGTCGGTTTTCCTCTGTTGAAATCGACCAGCTGTGAAGGTGGGGGCGGGGCTTTTATACGCGAGCAGTGAAAACACTTCCGTGTAGCCTGCTCTCGTGTATCCTCCCTTTCGTCTCCTCTCTCACCCCTCCTCCCTCACCCCTCCTCGACTCTCTCACCCCTCCTCCCTCACCCCTCCTCGACTCCTCCGTGTGCATGTCAGCTATTGGGACATCCTTCAAAATGGCGTGTCTTGATCGATTTCCGGGTCAAGTCCCGGAGGAGGGGAAGAGAGGAGTCGAGGAGGGGTATTGGGATGATGCTACTGTGTTCCCTCCTGCCTGATTACCCGATTGTGTTCACCTTGTGCTCCTGTGTTTTCATTTTTTTGGGAGGAGAGGGCCTTTTAACAGTTATTAAAGTATTAAAGTTGAAAAGCAATGATTAAAAGTACATCCATTCCAGGCTTTGAACCAGCTGCGCGGAGGACATCGCCGCATTCGGGCCGCCGGCTCTACCCACTGGGCTATCTATTCCTTAAAATATTGAACTGTTTTTATATTACTGATAATTGTCTTTTTGTTCACAACTTTCGAAGTGTTTCCCGAGCCAGAACGACCTATATTTCTTCCTGGCTTGATACTACAATAATGATAATGATTATTATCATGATACTACAATTCAAATGCAATACCAACAACAACTCAACAGCAACAACGCAAACTACGACAACAACCCACACATTGCACATTGTTTAGAGCGGTCATAAAGTGTTGAAGCGCTCAAATTCGAAACAGTTTCAACCTGTAACCTGTCAGAATCGAGACGAGGCAGTGCATTGAATCGCGTGAATGGACCGTGAACCAGTCAAGTGATTAATTCAGGAAATTAAGCAGTTGTTGGTTCGGATGTCACATGTCACGTGATTTGAAGCAGTTGCTGCCTCTGACGTCATATGTCACGTGATTTGAAGCAAGCTTCGAAGCACTGCTTCTATGAAATAGGAAGTCCAGGGTTGAAGCTCCGTTCGAAGCTTCAGTGTCAAACTGTCATCACTAATTATCTGTTAAACCTGTATTTGGGTCCTGCCTGCTTCGCTCAACCCTGACAGAAGGATCTAACCGAAAATGGTCCGAGCAGACAGCCGGTACGAGGTGACGTACAATTGAATATGCTTAAAAAATTACTGTCGATATGCCTCCAGTAGAGAAGAGAGGCAGTCTATTATCTCTATGGCACGCCAAGAAGTAACCTCAAGGCCCTGGTTAAGGGAGTTACTACCAGAGTGGTGTTACGTCCCCAGCTCGCTTAGGGTAAAAGGGAAGCAACACGAAACCAGGTGTTCTTGGGAAGAGGTTAATTTTAATAATAAATTCAAAATAAAGATGATATAACCAAAAATACAGGCTCTTAAAACCAGCTATCTGTTCACAATAACGCAACACAAAACAAAGGCCACAGATTATCACAGTCATAGCACACTATGGGCACTTAAGGCTAAAATAGTGAGGCGTCTCGCACAAGTTCGACGCCGTCACAAATCACAGACTACACACAAAACACACTTAAGCACACACCCTAACTAACCACTGTAGCAGAGCTACACAGAACTGACACAGAACGTAAGGAGAGCACCGAGAGACGTCTGACACAGATTCAGACCTCTCTTGTCTAACTGAGATGCACACACTCTTGTAAGAATCACCGGAAGGTGTGGGCAGGGATTGGTGAGTCGGGCCCGACCTGCTCCAATCCAGATCTTCGGTCACGCCTACCGGAGGAGGGACAGGAAACTGGCATCCAATGGCGTCCGGGCAACGGCACATCTCATATACATATAACATACACAGCTGAAAACAATCCCAGACAGGTTAACGAGCAGACAGCAGCAGCAGCAGCAGCCGTGACACCCCCCCCCCCCCCCCCTTAAGACACAAACTCACAGTTTTGTTAACCATGCCTACTACTAAACCTACCTAATAATTCTGAAGGACTAAAGGACTCGAAGGAAATCTCTACACACAATACACATAACGACCAGGGTCGTAACAGTGGGTGGAGGACTTTTTTGGTAGCTTTGAGGTCAAACCTGTTTCCCGGCCTGCTAGCCCCCTGCCGGCCACAGCCCAACAAGGCTCCTTTCAAGGACCCTTTCACTGGGTCTCGTCTTTGGAGGACCTCTGAGCCTCCAAAAGGCTTCAAGGCAGCATGGAAGGAAACGCAAGGCCAGGATTCCAGCCCATGCCCCAGCAGCCATGGTCCCAGCCCCAGAAGCCATGGTTCCGGCTCCAGTACCGGCCCCAGCAGCCATGGTTCAGGCCCTGGTTCCGACCCCAGCAGCCATGGTCCCTCCTCTCGTCCCTCCTCTAGTCCCTCCTCTAGTCCCTCATCTAGTCCCTTCTCTAGTCCCTTCTTAACAACAGATAAAGCCAGAAATCTAGGTGTAGTCATGGACTCTGACCTGAATTTCAACAGTCACATTAAAACAGTTACTAAATCAGCCTACTATCACCTAAAGAACATATCTAGGATTAAAAGACTAATGTCACAGCAGGATTTGGAAAAACTTGTCCATGCTTTTATCTTCAGTAGACTCGACTACTGCAATGGTGTCTTCACAGGTCTCACTAAACAATCTATTAGGAAGCTGCAGCTGATTCAGAACGCTGCTGCTCGAGTCCTCACTAACACTAAGAAAGTGGATCACATCACTCCTGTTCTGAAGTCTTTACACTGGCTTCCTGTGTGTCAAAGAATAGATTTCAAAATACTGCTGCTGGTTTATAAAGCTTTGAATGGTTTAGGACCAAAATACATTTCTGATCTCCTGCTAAATTATGAACCATCCAGATCTCTCAGATCTTCAGGGACTGGTCAGCTTTCTGTCCCCAGAGTCAGAACTAAACATGGTAAAGCAGCGTTCAGTTATTATGCTCCAAATATCTGGAACAAACTCCCAGAAACCTGCCGGTCCGCTGCAACTCTGATTACTTTTAAATCCAGGCTGAAGACTTTTCTTTTTGTCGCTGCTTTTAATTGAACTATTCATATTTTAGACTGCACTGTAACTTTTATCCATGTATTTCTTCTTTTAATGTTTATTTTATTAGCTTTTCTTTTTAATGACTGATTTTAATTGCCATTTTCTTAATGTCTTTCATTTTTTGTAAAGCACTTTGAATTGCCTTGTGTTGAAAAGTGCTATATAAATAAACTTGCCTTGCCTTGCCTTAGCAAGTTCCTTCTCAAGTCCCCTATCAAGTCCCTTCTCCAGTCCCAACTCTAGTCCATTCTCTAGTCCCTACTCAAGTCCCTTCTCTAGTCCCTTCTCTAGTCCCTTCTCAAGTCCCTCCTCTAGTCTCTTCTCAAGTCCCTCCTCTAGTCCCTCCTCTAGTCCTTCCTCTAGTCCCCTCTATAGTCCCTACTCAAGTCCCTACTCAAGTCTCTTCTCTAGTCTCTTCTCTAGGCCCTTCTCAAGTCCTTACCCAAGTCCCTTTTCAAGTCCCTTCTCAAATCCCTTCTCATTTCCCTTCTCTAGTCCCTTCTCAAGTCCCAACTCATGTCCCAACTCCATGTCCTGTTCCGTTTGGGGTCCAGCCGACACCTGTTCCGTCGGGGGTCCTGCCAACCCCATGTCCTGCCTCGTTGGGGGTCCCGCCGACTACTGTTCTGCCGGGGGTCCTGCCGACACCATGTCCTGTTCCGTTGGGGGTCCAGCCGACACCTGTTCCGTCGGGGGTCCTGCCAACTCCAACTCCATGTCCTGTTGTTGTTGGGGGTTCTGCTGAGGATCCATCCAACTCTGTGTCCTGTCCTGTTGGGGGTCCCGCCGACTACTGTTCTGCCGGGGGTCCTGCCAACCCGATGTCCTGTTCCGTTGGGGGTCCAGCCGACACCTGTTTCGTCGGGGGTCCTGCCAACCACATTTCCTGGTCCATTGGGGGTTCCGCTGGGGGTCCTGCCAACTCTGTGTCCTGTTCTGTTGGGGGTCCCGCGGTCACCTGTCTCGCCGGGGGTCCTGCCAACTCCTTGTCCTGTTTCGTTGGGGGTTCCGCTGGGAGTCCTGCCAACTCCATGCCGTTCCGTCTGCACCTGTCCCGTCTGCACCTGTCCCGACGGCTCCGGTTCCTGTACGGCCGACACCGGTTCCTGTCCCACCAACACCGGTTCCTGTCCCGCCATCCCCAGCTCCCAGTGCTCCCGATTCCTGTGCTTCTGCGATCCAGCTGACCCCGGAGTGTCCCGGCGCCTTCCTGCCCATCCTCCGGAGCTGTCCCGTCGCCGCCTTCTTTCCCGTCGTTGTGCCCGGCCCCCTGAGTTCCCCAGCCGCGGCCTTCGCCCTCGAGCCAGGCCCCCTGACTTTCCCAGTCTATGCCTTCGCCCTCGAGCCCGGGCCCCCTGACTTTCCCAGCTGATAACCTTCGCCCTCGAGCCCGGCCCCCTGACTTTCCCAGCCGCTGCCTTCGCCCTCGAGCCGGGCCCCCTGACTTTCCTAGCCGCTGCCTTCTCCCTCGAGTCCGGCCCCCTAATTTACCCCGACGAGGCCTTCACCCCTGTCTTCGGCCCCCTGAGTTTCCCCGCCGTGGAATTCCCTGCTCTGTTGCTGTTCCCCCGGGCCGTCCGCCCGAGTCCCCCTTCTCGGCTTCTGCTTTGCCCCCGGGCCGTCCGCCCGAGTCCCCCTTCTCGGTTTCTGCTTTGCCCCGGGATGTCCGTCCGAGTGGTTTGGAATTGGGCCTATGTTGCGGGTCATATCAACCCTTGGAAAGAAGTCCGGTCAATTTAACGTCACAAGTTGCCATAAAAACAAACATTAATTTTCCTTCGTCCGGAAACACTGTGGATTACTTTTTTTTATTTTCATATTTGTGAAGAGCACAAAACTTCCGATTCATAAACTGTAAAGAGTAAAGAAAAGAAGAACTATGCAAGAGAAGGAAAGAGTTTAATAGACAGAGCAATCTGCCGAAGAATAAGGACTGGAAGTAAACACCAACAGGAACACACTATGGGCTCTGTTTGAATACTGGGTAATGGAAAAGATAATGTTAACAGACTTGGACATTTACAGGAAACATTGTTCAGTGAAGCCGTCATTTTAGGTTCATTGCCGCAGTTCCAGCCGCTGGTACGCAGTGGAACGACAAATGTTTTCGTAACGGGAAAAATGT